>QLOS01002352.1:0-18358 GCA_003313725.1 Russula sp. MG48 | reverse complement strand
GGCATCGTGCTTCATTGATATCTGAAGCCCCCTCCACACTCGGCGGACGATGGTGAGGGCGATGGTGAGGGCGAGGGTGAGGGTGGGGGTGAGGGTGGGCACGTGGTGTTTCATCCTCCACAGTAGGCATACAAGATTCATGCTGAACTCGAGCACTGGCAGCTGAAGCAGGAGAGATTTGACCCAATTTCTTTCACTTGCTCTTGGCAACTTTTTGCCGGAAATTCTTGGATTCCATGAGTGTCATGAGTACGTTCGCTGGTTCAGAATCGTCGAGGATGAGGGCGACTGACATCAACTGGTCATCTGGCAGCTCTTTTTCCTCTGGAAAATAATGAGTTCAACGAATATGAAGGTATAAGGGATTATGTACCTTCCATCCAAGATTCGACGCGACACGGTGGACCTTCATCTGAAATGCCATCCTCACCCTCCGCTCCACCCGTCAATGCCTGGATGCATGCCCAAACCAGCTTGGCCAAAACTCTGGGTTTGATGTTGACCTTGTAGTTGAAGCCAGACCCTGGAACCTTTCTGATCTCAGCTGGCCAGCCAACCAATCAAATCTGGTGCTGAAACGCCAATTCAGGCCAGCGTGCCCAAGCCATGTGGACCTTCTTTGCCTCACTAGGGTGAATTTTCTCGTGGATGATACGCACTATCAACGGCAGAATTAATACCATGTCAGTTGATATCTGTACTAGTTGGGGGAAGACATACAGATATCAACCTGCAGAAACTCCCCAAACAGACAACGTGTATGATCACGCTCACTCTCACCATGGATGTGACGAAGGTCAACAGAATATTGCTCTTGTGCATATTCTCTTCCGGCTTTCAGAGCTTCTAGACCCCTGTAGTATCTTGAGCAACAGAGCATCGGAATAGAAAAAAGTACGACTTACTTGAACATCCCTTCATAGTCGCTCAGCTGTTTCATGATCGTCGAGTCATAAGTATTCTGCAATTCCTTGTATAGTGGCCCACTACCCCATGCCACGCTAGATGTATGACCTCTTGAATCACAGGTGGCATCGATGATAAACCCAAAGCAATAAAGGCCATATTGCTCCCATGCAATTAAACCCTGTTGCACACAGTTCGAAAGATGTTCAAAGAAAAGAATGAGAACTCACCAAATGATCGAGGCCGCCCACAACTTTTGCCACCACAGCATCAAAGTTCCCCTCGCTCTTCTTCAGGTAGATGAAGTCTTGCATTTTTGAGTCGTACCAGTCCAGCTGGACCTTGAAATGAAGCTTTCTTGCCGCCGCATTGTCAGCCTTGTCGCCAAGCTCGAGAAGCCTTTTGTTGTACTCGTCGCGAATGATGTTGGTGTACTCTGCACTGGACACTGCAGAAGGTAACAGAAACCTGAGGTTAGAACCTGAAGCACTGGAAGAAACACGAATAAAATGCGTACTATTATCTTCACGTTTGATTTCGCCATGCTCAGAGTACCATGACTGGAACACATTCCACACATTGATGCGATGAGGCTTCGATACGTTTTTGCCAATGATGTTGAACAAAAGCTCAATGGGCTTCTCCTCTTCATGAGTGATTGCTTCCACCATCTCATGATAAATATGCCATGCTTCCAGTGCTCGAGCTTTGGCCGCCACTCGAACGGGGCCTGATTTGAACGATTGTGGCTCATCGTCCTGGTGGGATGCGCTGCCTGCATCCCAATCGTCGCCATCGTCGTTTTGTTGATGAGGACCCATAGACGCCTTTCCTTTCCCCTTCTGTCTGGCCATGAAGTGCAGTGAAGAAGTCTGTGCTTCCTGGTCAAATATGTGAGCATCCTCCTCATCTTGCTCTTCCTGTGTTGGAGTCATGGCATCACGTCCTCGACGGCGGATTCTCCCTTCACGCTGTCGCTCATCGAACTTCCTCTTCTCTGAATAATCCGACCCAGAAGGAGAACTGGACCGCAGCCTGGGTATGTGTGGGGCAGGAGAAGGTGATGTGGGCGAACTGGGCCGCAGTCTGGATGCTTGTGGGGCAGGGGAAGATGATGTGGGTGATTGGGGAAATGATAAAGGCGTTCCGGGGGCATAAATATCTTTCTCCATATCGACAATGATCTCGTCATTCTCCGCAACGTCAAGCCAGTTAGGAGAGACATCCAGATCTAAGGGCAAATCCAGGACTGGAGTCGGATGATTGCCACGATCATCGTAACCCCAGTTTGTGCGGTTGGAAGTGAAGGCGATGTCAGGATCAGCTCCCTGACCATCCTCATCAGGCCCACTGACTCGGAGTCAGGGCACAGGGCGACCAGTGTTGCTGGGGTTCAAAGTACGGGGCCGGGTACGGGCCTTATAAGTCATAGGGGTTTTGGGAGGGTGTGAAGGGGATGGATCGATATTCTGAGTCTGCGCAGCACACGCGTGATCGGCCTGAGAGGAATGTTGGGGTGTACTAGCACCAGCCCCAGGCTCATTGATAAAATTGAGGGGGTCAGAATTCCCAGCATTGATGAGTGCACTGCGCGCAGCAGCAACCTCGCTAGAATCAGGAGGCAAAGCACTGGCAGCGGATGTTCTGCCTTTCTTTCTTGCAGCATTTTGTTGTCATTTTGAAGCAGGACTAGTACTAGAAGGCTCGGAATCGCCAACTTGAACGTCAACATGTGCATTGCATGCAGCAGTGGCCTCTCCAGAATCAGCAGGCAATGTAGCTGCTATCTTGCCTTTCTTTCTAGCAGCATTCAGTTGTCACTTTTGGGAAGAACTGGGCTCGGTATTGCCAATGTCGACAGGCACGTTGCACATAGCAGCAGCAGCATGAGTGAGTGGCATAGTGACTAGTAGTCAGAGGATAACGACAACTTGAAATTTCCGAAAAATCAAATGAAAATGTGTTTGACTTTGGCTCGCTTATTGAGGTGGCCCCAAAGGCTACAGGAAACAATACAGTGTAATTGTCCATAGATCTATTAATACACCACAACAATGACGATTGGCGGACACTCGGCCACAGACTCGGAGCTTCCAAACAGGGCGTTGAATATAGAGGTTGCCAGTGAGAACTAGTAAGGCTGGGGAGAAGGAACCTGCAAATGGTGTATCCTGCTGCGGATATGTATGTCCCTAGAGCGGCCAGGGGTGCCCTGGGAACAAAGTCCTCACCATTTCCAACCACAGCAACTGTCCCATCAGAAACCAAATGGTCCCTTGATATGATTAAATTTAGAGTTAGGAATCTGCAGATTGTTGTAGATGTACCTGTCACCATGATTGAGGACATCAGGAGTAATGTTAATGATCTCTCTACTATGTAGCCATTGTTTTGTATGCACCGGTGTATGCACAAGTGAGTTCGTAGGGAGTAAAAAGGGGGAGGAGGTGCGATGTCGAAGCTGGGGGCACGAAGAGTCAAAGACTGTTCTGCGAAGACTTGAGGCACTCGAGAGATCACACAGTAGTTTTGAGGAGGGAAATGGGTTCGCAGGAGCTCACAGACACTTTCTGCTGGCCCTTCTATTCACAGAATACAGGACTAAATTTACATGAATGAGAGACAGGAAAGCGTGGCCGAAATCGTAAAGTATGGAGCCAAAGGTAACACCATGAACATAGCAGGCACGAAGACTATGTGAGATAGTAAGAAGTGGATATTGCAAGTGAGACATTGAGATGCGATAGAAAGAGAAAAGAAACATACCATAATGGGACGAGAACGTAGCTTGCCAGGCGCAAAACTAAATGGTGCGCAAGGCGGCACAACGACGTAGTCTAAGAGAGACAAAGGAATGGACAAGACAGTGGTAGCGTTGTGGCACACAAGCGAGGCAGAGGGTGCAGATACGTTGACCTTGCAGTATGTGATGGAAAATGGGGTGAGCCATAGAAAGCCAGGACTTCAATAGAAGAATACATATGAAGAAACCAGATGACGCGAAGTCAGAATCAGCCAAATGGCCAACACAAAGTCGTTATCTAGCTGGTACCGTATGATAGAACTGAATCAAAAATGTCAGGCACCTGACACGGCGGCATAACTGGACTCAGCTTTGAACTGCCAGTGTAAATGCCCTGATCCTGACTGGGAGCTCTGCCTGATCCCGAGCTCTGAGTTAGTCCCAGCCTGAGATTGGACGAGTGCAGTGCTAATACCAACCTCCCTCACTCTAGTCTCCAACCCTCAGATTCGCCTGCCTTCCTCCCTGCCTTCCTCCTCTCCCTCTCCTCGAGCAGTGGGAACAAGACTACCAGCCCACCTCCACCAAGTCACTGGACGCTGAGGTTCACAATTCCTTGTAATTGTCCCCCACTACCCTACTCCAATTAGCAGACTGATAACATCGTCCATGCAGAATGTATACCACCAATGAAGACCTCGCTAGCATAAGGACATCATAGCACTAGGCTCTAGTTCTCTGACGTCTTTATGCTATGAGAGGACAACCCAGATACCAAATAGCATCGTTGCGTGGGTGATACTTGCCGCTTTCAAACCCTTTTGCCAACTCATCCTAGGGTGATGTCTCCTCATCATCCCCATCTCTTCCAACGATTCCACCGCTTCTGGTCACTCCAGCACCACTGTGCATTCCACATCTTCCCTCTTTATAACCTTGCTGCCTTCACTGCCGATTTTGAACAGGACGTCAATATATCCGAGAGCAGCTCTGATCAGGAGCACGCTTCCTGCAGCATTCATTCCCTTGACTGTGCCACTTCTCCTATGACGATTTCTCTCCCTAGTCGTCCCTCTGCCGTAGCTCTGTCCAATGGTTCGTCCCTCTCTGCTCCTCCTAAGTCACATAGTATCCTCATCTTATGTCCTGTATGCAGCAAGGCTGTTAGCCACAGCACCACGTTATCCACCATCAAAACTTCGTCGTCATCCAGTTACCCCCTCATCATTTGTCCTGGTGGGACCCTCGTTACTGCTGAATTTGAAAGTGGCATGAGGAGCTCCGTCTCCTAAAGGCTCAGGTCCAGGACGTTCCCTGCGTCTGTAATGCCATCGCTTTCCGGCGATTTGTCTCAATAGATAACCGTGTTCATATAAGGTGTCATCATGGTACAACTCAAGGACGTCATCAACGGTATGGTCGACAGACTTGGACAGTTTGCAAGGGAGGTCACTCATGTCTCGCAGGAAGGGTATGTGTCCTCATTCGCATTCCCCTTTCTTGCCCTGACTAACTTCTTGCACCACAGTAAACTCAGTGGTCAAGCTCTAGTGCTCGATGTCGAGGGCACGTGGCACGAACTCACTGGCGTCGTTAACATGCTGCTTGTCGCCAATTTGATGAACCAAGTCTGGGGTATTGTGCATGAAGAATACCGTCAATGGAATGGTGGTCCGGCTGTGGGGACTAGCGGTTGAAGACTTGAAGTCTGGCCCTTGAGGTCGGTTCACAATACTGGGAGGGCAACCACACGTGCCTGATGAGGTGTTTGGCTTGAGCGTAATGTACGTCATTTTCTTTTCTTTGTGACCTTCCTTTTCGAGCTTTTCATGACGTATTTGGTGTTACCGTATTACAGGTGAATTGCATGTGTCTGAGCTTAATGGACCAAGTGCGGTCGATCGCCACAGTCACGACTGCGGTTGCAAACAGGGGATTTGACATGCAAGATCGAGATCCAACTCAAGGGCAAGGTAGGGACATTGAAGACTCCTTGGTGAAGTTTTACTAACAAGATAGCACAGTGCTGGACGACGTTCAGGATGCATTGGGGTAGAAACCATGACTTACAAGGTGCGCTAGACAACTTCTCTTGAGAGCTTTGAAGCTAACGATATATTCACTCAAGCAGACCTAAATGATGTCCACAAGAGGTCTCAGCTGCATCGACATTACGGTGGATCATTCTAGTGTAGTTGGGTCACAGGGCCAGGTGGGTCATGGGACCAGGTGTGGTTTTCAAGTCGTACTGTGACCAAGTGGTGAAGACATCCACCCATTATGATTAGTGGCCATGTTCCCTAGGTGACTGCAACAAGTTTTGGGTGGCATGAATGCCCCCAGATCCTTCATTGTGCTGTTCGATGCTCATCTCCTCATCCTGTTTGATCCCTATCTCCTCACATTCTGTCAGGAACCTTGCTCTCAGGGTATGCGCCCCCGGTTTTCAAAGAAATTCAGAGGTGCCAACAGCCCATGGAGGATCTACAAGCCCCAACCTGGGCCGTCTCGCCCTCATCATCTCACAAATCCTAGTGGCACTCAACCATTGGTGTACCTTACGCACGGAGGGACTCTTATACAACAACCCAACCTTCCACAGCTGCCTGGGCAAGTTGGCTTCGCAGGTGATTGACCACAAGATGGAGAGCTGCGTGCTGCCCCTGTGCCCGACATGGTTGACAATGGACCACATCCCTATGATGTATTCCATGGCGACTTTGCTCCCAATGTCCATGATACGCCTGTACCATCCCATCATCGAAGGAAGAGGATCAATCAGTCAGCATGCTGGGTAAACGAGGTGATCCCCAGATTAATCCTCTCGTATATGGAATACATGCATCAAACCCTATCCCTTCGTAACCAACAAGAGGTTTCATGGCCAGCCTGTGTGTGTCAAGAAGGTGGATGATCTCTAGAAATCGCTGTGGTGCGATTTTCAGGTATGTAGTTGATTATCACCATCACACAACTCTCTTCACTAATATTAACAATACAGTCCTTGAATCCCTGACGATCCGTGCATGCTCATGTGCACCAGTCTTCAAGCAGCTCATGCAGTGAGGACTTTTTCCTTGCTCTCCTGTAGCGCCAACATTAGCTGTTGACTTGAAAGTACTGGAGTTCGTTACACACCTATTCATTCATATCCCACCGAACAATCACTGTGGGCATTTTAGGATGGTAAGCATGGTTTCATGTTAATTTTATGCAAAACATAATTCAAAAAAGTATTGAATGTGGGCATGCAAAACAGTGTGAACTTATTCACAATGTACTCTACAATGAAGAAAGGGTTATGCCACTGGATACATTGTGATTCCATTTACAATGTAAACTCTTATAAAATTCTCATGTGCTCTGTACATTCATTGACAATGATTTGGAGTTGTTCATGTTGATGACACAGAAAAAAAAATTTCTAATATAATCCCTATTATTCCCCAAATTTCATTGAGGATGCATCCAGTGTGACATCCAACATCAGAACATCGCAAGTCAACAACTTGAGACATCAGGCCTCGAGACATCAAACTTGCAACACCCGACTCACAACATCTTAACATTGCCATTCATGGCAAACCTTCAGACCATAATCCCTCACACACTGTGATTAGTCAGTGGAAAGTGTTGCGTAGCAGTCAAAAGACCGAGCCCCTATTCCCTATTGACACTTTTGGACCAGTTCATGCAGGTCTACCGCGACCTCAAGTACTAGTGTGAGTTCATGCATCTCAATGAACCTGTGACAATTCTCAACAGAATGCCCCAACGCCATTTCTTCTTCTCGCTCAGGTGTGCCCTATGGCCAGGGGCAACATTCCGTGCTCCCGTCGCCTGGTACATTTCATGCGTGATGATCAAAATCGATGTGGTCTGGGAGCTGTACCACTATGGGACGAAGGAGGCACGACTCTACCATGAGATTGCCGTTGAAACACCAACGTGGCGCAGGCACCTCATCGACGTCCTCCCCTTCTACGTCTTCAACTCGCACAGGACCTACCGGGCACAGCTGGAGGGCACGCGGTCCAAGGGGCACGTCTACCTCCCAGACTTTCGGGACTTGGTGAGCAGCCTGCTGATCGAATGATCCAACTCAAATCTACTCACAACCGTATTCATCTCGCACAGAGGACTCAGATGACATGTGCTTACAGAATAATGGCAACCAACAATGCAGTCTTCAGAGATGAGATTAGTCGCGAATCAACTACGCGACGTTTGAAAGGACCCAAGCCACCAACACATTGCACACAAAATAAGCATCAGCCCTGTCAAAGACTTGAAAAAAGTAGAATGGACTTTGTGGTAGAAATCCTCCTGAGTGGTTGCGGCGTCCACCTTCTCTTCTTTAGGCAGCTTGGTTGAAAGCACATGTATCACGTCCTCGTATGCTGCGCTAATGTCCATCTTGGCTGTTGGCAAGGCCACTTCGAAGGCATATTTGAACATCTGTGCACTCTCACTGCAAAGTTCAAATGGACCGCCGCTGTTATCGAGCACCTTCGTAAGCTTCAGTTCCTGGCCCCATACCACGCCACTTCCCCACGCTCGCCCATCATCGTCGTTGTCTGCAAAGAGAGAACTGGAGAAGCGGGCACAAACGCATGCATGCATGCACGCACACCATGCACGAGCTCCCAAACACCCAAATCCCCAGTTCAACCAGAATCCACCATGTTCTCCTTGATGAACAGCGGAGCTCAAGCTGGCACGGACATCAGCGTGAAACAGATTCAAAAAAAAAAAAAAAAAAAAAAAAAAACCTTTCACCCAGGTATTACGTTCTCTTTTTTGGGAGATGGCAGAGGGGGGGAGGGGGGAGGTGCTCGTCCAGCAGCAGTAGTACGGTAGGCTACGCGGAGTCAAGGCGAGGATGAGGGATGATGGAAGTGCGTGGTTCGCTAGGTGCAGGGTACGGTGCCCGGGTGCGCGCCACAGGAGCAAGGGAGACGATCTCCTACTTTCTGTTACAATCAATGATGCTGCTGCGACATTTGACGATGGTGGGAGGTGTGTTGTGCTGCTGCAGGAATAATATGGAGCGCGGAAGAGTGCTTCGACCTTTTTCCAAGTCGACTGCACTAATAAAAAAAAAAGCCTTGGGTCTCAGAAACCGGGCATCGCCACCTACTTAGATTATGGTAGCCGAGAGCCCACCTCCGCCTTTTCAAGAATCTTGATGCCTAATGCATTGCTGAGCGAGTTGATCTGAACCAGCGGTGTAATTCCTGTCCGAGCAGAATTCGTCTGGCGGCTTGACAGCACAGCTCAACAGACCAACACGTACCAATTAACCCCGTCATTCTGTCCAGTACCTCGTCGCTCCGCAATTCAATGGAACGCAGGTTGGCCTTCGCCGCTGGACTGTCTCCCTTACATTTGCTGTTTGCAGAGACAACAGAGGATGTGGTTGAGAGAGAGAAGCCGATGAGAATGCATTCAGGTAAGTAATGTCACGATGATCTGGTGGAAATACGGTTGAAGGGTGTTTCTGCGGTACCCATACATACACCTAGCCACAATTGTAATGGCACAAAAAGTGAGCCGCAAATCACTCAAAGGGGAATGTGGTGCATGACACTCTGCAAGAGCTCGAAGCCCCAGCTATCATTTGCTTTGCTTGGGACGAGCCTTTGCTGCACTATTCCTAGCACCAAAGTGTGGTTTTCTTCGACCATTGCTGCGGCGTCGTGTGCAATAACACAACAAGGCCTGGGATGGAGCCTTTCTGGGCCCAGATCGTAGGTGTGAGGAGAAAGGGAAGAAGGGCCCGGTAGTCAACTGGTACGCCTCTGTATAATGTAAGCATTTGCGTGAGGATTGGGAAGACGTAGGATATTCTGTGGCGGCACTCAGGGATTGCTTCCCACCTTGAATATTAAACAACTACGCATGATCGATATCCCCTTGCAGAATCTCTGTGAAAGGTGGGAAGAGTGCAGGCTCAGACACTGCGTTTGAATCTGGTACAGTGTAGTAGGGTTCCTTCAGGCTTTAGAGTTGAGACACCGAAGCCCAATCTCTGACTGGCCCTTGGAACTTCACATTTTGATCAAAATTAGTTATCTAGTTATTGAAACAACCCTATTTAGAAGCTACTACATATTTTTTCGAATCCCAAAGTGATGTGGTAAGATATGTGTGAGCAAATCTAATGGGCGAGGTCGAAAATCAGCGATTCAGGGACTTTGAGACAGCGTGACAGGCTGTGACATACCGATGGCAGCGACAACGGGGAGTGAATTGCCTCCTCCTGTCACTTTGTGGTGGTTGAGTGTCACGCTTTCCCAAAACCTCACGGCGGGCTCAATTTTGGAGAAAATACCTTGACTCAAAAGGCTGGACTTGTAGGTAGGATACAAAGGTACCCTATCATGTAAAGAAAGTAAATGTATGAGGTGGTCCAATAGTCTTCAGAGCAAATCCTTTCACACCCAGCAATAATCGAACCTTCTCATAATTTCTATAATTACAACAGGATTGAGTAAATTTTGCAGAAATTTCCTTATGGGTGTCTCAAGGAGCCGTACTGTCTCAAGGAACCCTACTGTACTGCTGCACCAATGAAGCTTTGGCATACCGTCAGCACGTGGGCACGAGGAATCAATACAAGACTCACAAAATAAGTGCCGAGATGCTCTCAAAGATGTATTGATCAAAGTTCGGATTGCTTGGATTACTTGCGATGACGTGGAGAATGGGAACGAGCCATCGCAGCATGTTCACACATCCTTTGCCCAGTCTGTTTTCAGTGTTTTGCCGTTACGATCACCCTTGTGACACCTGGTCTGCCACAGTTGAAACTCGCGTGATCTGGGGAATTAAATTAGAGACACATAGTGCGTGAGGAAATCATTTTCTGTGACTCGCTCGGGACTCAATTGTGCTTCAATCTTGGCAAGGAGGATGTCCAGGAGTTGAAGAGCGATTGATTGAACGTCTGTGGGTGAAAACCTACAGAAGATCTGAAAAGAAAGAAAGGGGTTGGCATGGCGTGGGAATCGCCCAGGCGCCACGCGTTGGTCATATGCCACCACGTCATGTGACTCAAGACAACTGGAGAGTAGGGCAGCACGGAAACTAGCTGTTCCTTAGTGAGCTGTTTATGATAGGGGTGAGCATGCGGGTGGGTGCGTGGCTATCATGATTAGGAAGGTCCTTCACGCACCTGATAGCGGAACGTGTACAGGTATTGGATCGCATCAACCTGCAGCACAGGGTACCCCCGGCGCCCACCTGAAGATCGCGATAGATTATTTCTGCAAACAACTGCACGATGTCCACGTTCAGATTCATAGCCGTCACACCTTGCTGTGGGTGTGTCAACTGCCATCAGCCTACTAGGCTTGGCATGTGTCGAGGATCGTCCACGCACCGTCAGCGCCCCACTACGCATCACGACAGACTCGAAGAGATATACTGCAGCATCTCTATTTTTCCAGGCATCCTCACCACCCTGCGCAGCCTCTATCAGTGCACGAGAGATCCACTCGAAAGCGACCATGGTTATTGTGATCTCGCTTCCCCGGCCTACGCCGACCAATATGTCGTGATAAGCGCCAGAGCGAATCGAGGTAGAAATGAAGCGGAGAGATTGAGACACGAGCTATGAATACTTCGTGTGAGGGTCGCTCTGTGGGCTTAGGAGGGGATAGGAAGTGGCATTAAGTACCTGGTTGTATGCAATACCAAATCGCTTGCCGCTGCCAACGAGCTCCCAGACCTTCTTGACAAAGGCTCCAACTGATGGAGAGCATGCGAGCATCTTGGGATATAGTTTGACATATAACTAATGTGCACTTGTGTATACGGAAGAGACCCAACGAGGAGGTGGCGTACCTCAGCGATCTCGAGTATAGCCCTGCGGATTTTGGAGGGAATAGAGGGTAGGTTCCTCCGGCTGGTGCATCTCAGTTCTAACCACGGCATGAGGGGAGCACCAGGGATACATACACCTGTCTGAAGTTTGGGCGGATTCCATTCCATGAGCCGCATGAGGTAACCCGTCTCGCCAGCAAAGAATATTTCATGGCCGTCCCCAAACTCAGGAGCGAGATCCTGACAAATGAGATCATAGAACAATTCCACGAGCACAGCTATAGTCTGCACGAGCAGTCGACCCAGGGAAGTAACAAGTCGCGATATCGTTAACTCGAAGAGCCTGAAGTAGGAGGGGAGGATTTTGGGTGGACGAGTTTGATGATGGACCAGAACGCATCTGAGCGGGCTTGGGAACGCCACAAATGGAAGATCGAATGGGCAGTTTCTAAAACACCAAGGTTGATGTTAAAATTGTTGCTGCTGAGGCATTGCACAAGTTGCGGCCAGTAGGATGGTAATAATGAGAAATGAGGAGTAACTGATGATGAAGGGGCAACCGTACATCGATGAGATCGGGCCATCATCCAGGAAAATCTAGCTCAGCTATCAGGGAGACAGACTCAGAGATCTGTGCGCAGATAGGCTTTTCATTTGTGCCAGAAAGGGTGATCATCGCAGGGACAAGTTGAGGCTTGAGAGCCTCCTTGTCCGAGACAGAGATAGGGTATTCATTCTTGCAGAGTCAGAGCGGTGGGTCAAGAGGTGAGCCTGTTAGAAGCTCCATATGGGTCAGCTGAATATATGCATGTGCGAAGGGACGCACTCAACACGCTTCAGGGTCTTATATTGAGATCCACATCATCATATGGCTGGAAGGCCAGTCTTGTCACGACCCTGGGTCGGACCATGTCCGATATGCCGACACTAGCGCTTGTGTGGTTCCGGTGCTTGTCGCCGCCGCCGGAGATCGGAGATCAGATACAATAAATCGAGAGGTTGACCACACTGTGTGAAGTCGGGCACAGATGTGGCCGAAGAAGATGGAGACGAGATCAGGTATCAGGTCTCATGATGACTCTATACTGTTACCCTGGAAGGATAGCTGTATGGTAGTAGTCCGTTGTTAGTACTGGGGGTGTATCAGGCTATCAACTGAGATAGACGACATGACTCGGGGACTAGGCTCGCAGGAAGTCACCTGAAACAGCGAGTTGCGCAATGGAGATGCCAGATCATACTGTCGGAACAGTCCATGGAGAGAGAAAGGCCAACCAGAATGGAGGGAAGGGCAATCAACTTGTCGCGCGGTGTTGAACAAAGAAAAATAAACATCATGAGGAAGATAGGACCCCGAAGAGAGGGGCGCAACGAAGGTGAGAATGTCACTAGCTAGCAACTATATGTTCTCTGAGAAGGTGGTGGGAGCTTCGAACATGCGCAGCACAGCAGGGCTGCTGCCAGTGCCAGTGAACCAGGATTGTGACAAAGATGGCCCATTGGTGAGCTGAGGTCACGACGGTCTGTTGGAACGGCGTGCCTCATTTTATGATGAATTTCGCAGCGAGAGGAGTCTGCCAGCGATGCACGTGTGCTTATGTCATATTCACAGCCGATTCAGTGTATGTAGAACAAAGATAGAGCCTATAATTCGTGCTGCTTTGAATGACATCCTCCATTCATAGATTATTCTTGCGGCATCAGGGCTCTTGACAGTACAGTCCTGAGATGGAGTTTCACTCGTGTCAACTGCTAATCTAAAGACTCAAGAGTCTATACACACAAACAGGATTAGATTTGTTGAAATGATATAGGAAAACGTATGCAATCACATCGGAAGGGTGGTTGAAAGCGTATGGTTCTTCTTTGGGGCACAACACGTGTCTCATATGAGACAAAGCATCTCTCTGCTTTCAAGCCACTTAGGGCCCGCTCGGCTGCCACGGTTGCGACTCACAAATTACTATATTTAGAAACTTTCGGTTGTGAAAAGTCATTTTGTCATCCGCAACCGATGGTGCTGCAGCACTGCTGCTCAGTACAACATCGGTTTCTTCTCAACCGTGTTACACCTTGTCACTTTTTCAGGCTCTCTGTTTCATTCCCACTGTCGTCGATTGCTGGAAGTTGCTCGACCCATTATGTGACTTAGTGTGACCATACCGGTCACACGTAGTCACGACGGTTGGCCCGTTTGGGCTTCTGTTGGTGAGTCGCAACCATGGCAGCCGAGCGGGCCCTTAGGGTCATAGGCGTTGACTGGGAGATGCGAAGGGGCATGTGCCGTCTGATGAACCTTCTGAGAGCCAGCACAAATGTGAGCAAATGCGCCGCGTTTGTCAATAGATGTGATTTCAGTGGTGTAATTGGTCAAAAACTTTCAGCCAATTGTGCAAGTCAGGATGTCGCCAGCTCGGCTTGGCGATGGTGTACGTCATTCGGTTCGTGTCAGGATCAACAGTAGACTCATCAGAGGACATCCCATCCACTCCCAATGCATCCAAGATGCCAAGATGCTTTCTCAGTGGACTATACAACTTGATGACCTCACAGCAACGTTGGAATAACTGTACCGTAGATGAGTGATTTGTTACGGCTCAACGGGCCGGTAGCACGACTTGTGCGATGCGAGACTATGTGCGAGACGCGTCACGTGAGTATGATGCGAGAGCACGTGCCTATGCGCGAGTGACTGAGTGCTAGTTGCTTGAGCACGAAGGTAACATGATCCTTCCCACGTGACCACGGGGATGACGAGTGACTTGGAGTATACGCGGAGTAGATAAGCGTCTAGATAGGGGTGATATCTAGGGACGCGATCCAGAGCTGAGTCTTGCAGCAACTCAGAGAGGCGTGTGAGACGAAGCGAGTTCTTACTGTTCTCAGAGGGCTAGACCACGTCTGAGAAAGGAAGCAGGAGTGAGGAGTTCAAGACTAGAATCGATTGCGAAACTAAGTCAAGCTTAGGGCTTGACTGGCGTAAACTAGAGCCCTTATATAGGCTTTACAGGGGAGGTCACGTGCTACTGCCATCTGAGTCACAACAGCGATGCAGTACAGCCTAGATGTGACATAGGGTCACATCTGTGAGTCATCGTAGGGGTCAGCCAATAGCGTAAGTAGAGCGCACAGCAGAGGGCTGTGCCGTATCAGTATCAGTCACAGGTAATGTGAGGCAGTATCGTATGAGCGCAGCCTGGTCACAGGCTGCGCTGCCAAGCCGGATCGCATCAATCATCGCAGGAGTCATGGTAGGTAAAAATAGATAGTCCAGACTGTAGCAAGCGTACCGAGGATCGTAACAGTACGCCCCCTCCTAGGGGGAATGGCTGCCACGGCATTCAAGCAGAAGGTGGGGCGCGCGTGCATCGGAGTGGGACGACCCGACGAGGCGGGGAGACTTGCCGTGGGCGAGTGCGAGGGGTGATCCGCACAGGGAGTGCAGCAACGACGTCAGTCTGGTGGGTAGCGGGGCGGCCGTGTAGGTAGTAGTCGAGGGGCGGCATAACGGGTCGCGCCAGGACCTGGTCCAGCTTGGGGCCGATGCGCGACATGGCAGCTGCCTCGTAGAGGTGCAACTCGATGAGGCGCAGCTTGTCCCGCAGCTCATGGCTGCAGCGCACAAGAGCGGCATCCCGCTCTAACTGAGCGGCAGAGTAGTCGTTGCAGTTTGCGGGTAAGCGGGTAAGGTGGGCGTACTCGACGGCGAGCTGGTGATGGAGGGCATGGATGCCGATGCGGTACCTATGGATGTCAGCGGTCAGCCCCGGGTCCCTGAGGCCATCGATTAGTCTGTTGACGTGGCGGCGGTGAGGATGATTCCCATTGAGGGGCATGAGGTCCCAGTTGTCAATGGCGGGGAGGTGCTTGTCGTCATGGGGCTTAGCATACAGCGGCTCGGCGAAGATGGGCGAGTTCGTGGTCAGCCGTCCTAGAATGACTGGCTCGTCGAAGTGCAGGAAGTGGGCATAGTACATAGCGGGGACAAGGCGGTTGTTGTGATTGGGGACAAGGATAAGGTTCCGATCACCTGGGTTGTTGTCAAGTCTATGCCAACGCAAGAAATAACCATCGTAGCCGATGGTGTTGGGGGGCTGGCCGTATCCTGGTGCTGGAGCGCTGGTATTGATGATGGGGACTCCTCCTCCTTGACTGAGGGCGGCGGCGGTGACGTTTGCGTAGCTACGGACCGGCGTAGAGGTCGTGTGGGCGGTCTGCTGGCCCATGTTGGCGGCGGTAGCGGTGGTATCCCCATCGACTGTGCCCTGCTGCTGTGGTAGTCGCTGAGCATTTGCGACAGTTGTCGTTCTCGACGGGCTCCACGTGGCGTGTCCGTCCCCAATTCGTATGGGAGCGTTGCAAGTGGTGCAGAAGTTGTCTGAGCTGAGGGGGTGATCGGCGTAGTCTGAGTGCAAGCTAGGGACTGGAGAACCCCCGTCAGAAGTTGGTCGGCCTGCTGTTCTAGGCTAAGGGCTGACTGAGGAGTCACGAAGGGGGCTGGTGTCGCCATCCGAGCTATCACTGGTCTCATCGCTGTTGACGATGGTGAGTATGCGGGTGGAGAAGGGGACCTGTATGGCGCGGGCGCCGCTGTCATCCTGAGGGCTGGTCGTCATCGTAGGGGTCGGACTGGTAGGGCCGCTGCTGCCTTTCTCTTGGAGCTGTTGGACTTGTTGTGGGCCATCGGTAGTCATAGAGAGTGTAGAGTAAGCTGGTGGTGGAGATGGGGTGCGAAGAGAGCGAAGTGGTGATGTCCCTGCTGAGCTGAGGGCGGTCCTTATAACCATTTTTCGAACTGTGGTGGCGTTTTCTCGGTGATACTTGAGTACTAATTTTAGCGCATGTTTCAGGTTGCTGCGCGGTTCCCATGTGTCTTCTGCTGCGGAGTATCCTTTCCATCTGATGCGGTACTGAGGGGTTTTCGCCTTTCCATATAGGCGGTGGTCTAGAATGGCCTCGACTTCGTACTCTGCTTCTCCGTTGATGACATCAGGAGGCGGTTCTTTGAAGTTCCGGCCGTGTTCGGGGGTTTCTATATACAGGGTCAATAGGCTGACGTGGAAGACGTTGTGAACTTTTTGGAGTTTCCACTGCGGGGGTATTGCGACTTGATATACTACTGGGGATATGATGTCGGTGATAGTGAATGGGCCGTATCGTCTGGCTGCGAGCTTGGCGCTTGGCTGCGTGACTTGGATGTTTTTTGCTTCCAGCCAGACCTTCTGTCCTTTGGCGAGTGATCTAAATTTGGATCCTCTTCTGTTCGAGACCATGGTCTGGGCGTTAGTGATGGCTGTCTGTGCTGTGGTGCATGCTTCCTTGGTGCGGTCAAGTCGCTCATTGATGGACGGTATTTTCTCGGATCTGGGGGGCTGATGAGCGCGCGGGATGTGTCCTAGTAGGAGTTCAAATGGGGCTTTCTTGGTCGTGCTGCTGGGCCATGCGTTATGGGTGTATTGGGCGATGGGCAGTAGGGCGGCCCAGTTGTTCTGTTGATGATTTACGTAGATGCGCAGGTACTGTTCGAGCCACTGGTTTGTCCTTTCTGACTGGCCGTCTGTCTGGGGGTGATAGGCTGTGCTGATGTTCTGGGAAATTCCAAGGATCTTGCATAGTTCCCTAGGGAAGTGTGAGGCAAAGTGTGTTCCGCGGTCGCTGATGATCTTTCAGGGGATGCCGTGATGCGGGAAGACGTTCTTGGCGTAGAGTGCGGCAATCTCTAGTGCGGTGCTGGTCTCATTGCAGGGTATAAAAATAGCTGCCTTGGAGCAATCGTGATCTGTGACGGTGAGAATTGAGTCGAAACCCTGTGATCTGGGGAGCTTAACAATGAGGTCTAGGGCCACTGTCTCGAATGGTAGGGCTGCAGCGTTTGTGGTGATGGGTACAATGGGCGGTGCTGGCTTGGTTGTGTTGACCTTCGTGGCCTGACAGGTGGTGCATCCTTTAACGTAGGCGAGGACTGTTTGCTTCATGTTGGGCCACCAGTAGTTTTGCGCAATCATTAGGCATGTTTTTAGGATTCCTGGGTGGCCGGCGGTTTGTGAGTCATGGTGAAGGGAAATTACTCCCCTCCTAAGGCTGTTGTCTGCCACGACAACCAGGCGGCTGCCGTGCCACCAGGCTCCGCCAGGCCGGCGTTCTAGTGGGTAGGTCTTTGCCCATGTGCTGAGAGTGGCCTCGTGGTCCTTTTGCTTGTTGATGACGTCATCTTCCATGTCCATGGTTTCCGCGGCATTAGTGAAGAGCTGGTCGGGGAGGGCAATGACTTCTTCATTGTCAGAGCTGGCGTCGGTGAAGTCTGGTCGGCGCGACAGGGCGTCGGCCCTGTTGCTGGCCCCAGGGCGGTGGACTAGGGTGACATCGTAGTCGCCGAGGGTGAGTATGTAGCGTGCTATGCGCCTGTTGATTTTCTGGGGTGACTGATAATACTGGAGGTTCTTGTGGTCCGTAACAACGACCACCTGGTGTTGCACGCCCATGAGGAGGTGGCGCCAGTGTTCTAGTCCCCGTACGATAGCGAGGAACTCTCGATCCCATATGGGATAGTTATGTTCCGCGGCGGTAAAGGTCTTCGAGTCATAACCGACCGGGCGTCGTCTGCCCTGGGTGTCGCATTGGTACAGAATCGCGCCTGTCGCATTCTGGGAGGCGTCCACCTCTAGCTCATAAGGGCATGCGGGGGTGGGCTGCCAGAGGACTGGATCACTGGTGACAATGTTGATCAGTTTGTCTACCGCTTGCGTGCACTCATCTGTCCACATGAACGCCACGCCCTTCTTGAGTAAGTTCGTAAGGGGTCTGGCAATTTCTGCGAACCCTGGGATGAATGGCCGCTGGTAGCCTAGTACCCCTAGTGTTGATCGTAGCTCCTTGACACTT
>QLOS01002351.1:0-11830 GCA_003313725.1 Russula sp. MG48 | reverse complement strand
TCGAATAATTCCAAACGACCCATTCCCAATCACGTCGAGTGGTTCATATTGATCCAGAAACGAAGGCGTGACGGACATTGCTGGGGTGTGAGGGGAAAGGGTTTCGATATCTCCTACAAGTTACAAGTTCCAATGAAATGAAGCCACACCGACTGACAGTTTTATACGCTGTGTTGTTACCAGTCTCAGTGATTGCTTCCGAGTCGGGTCGGGCTCAAATGAAATGAACTGAAACAAGACGTGTTCCTTCTCAATCACGTGGTCGTGTTCAACTCCCACGTGGACCCGCGTGGCCGAAAACTACCGATGTTGTCCCTCTAAGGTGTGCGTCATGCAAAAGCATCGCGTTGTGACTACCTGTGACCCCCCTAAGTGTCTGCGCATGGCCGCGTGTGCTGAATCTAACTTCTGAGCTCAAAAACTTTATGCTGCTCACAATTCTACATAAAATAAATTTCTGTCCGCACAGAGTTCTTCTGAAAGCGCAAAATAAGAAAGCTGTGCGGCCAGTTTGGGATAAAAGGGCTTTGTGCCAATGGCATAGAATTTCTACTGCAATTGTCACGAAACGCGATGCTTTTGCATGACGCATATCTTACTAGTACTGTACCTCCCGATGTTGAATACACTGGTCGCAGGCGCAGGATCCTGGGCCCTCCACCTCCAATCTACGATCACCACGAGCCAGGACACATCGTGCCTCCCATCCTGCCAACTTCCCACTCAGAAGGCCGTCCGCACGGGGTCTCTTCACACACCAATTCCTATCTGCATGGACCGTGTATGTAGGTAATATGTAGGTAATATGTAGGTCAATAAGTAGAGGTCTCCTGAAGTCGAGGCACTACTTCCTACGCTGGGAGTTAACCCACTGCACATATCCCGGGGCGATGCACGTAGATTTACTCTTTGGTGGTCACCCTAACCCTAACCATTACTGACAGAAGTGTCTAGTAATCGTCATTGTCATTGAGGGCCGGACACTAGATGTCCCTCCGGGTTGAGTTGTATAGAGACGGCCACCGAGGTGTAAATGGGGCTCAGACACCTGACCGATATTCCGAAGTGAGCCTCGCCCTCATTTTAGTCAAGGATGATGACCCGTTTCAGACGCTCTACTCACTAAGCTGAACGCCAGAAAAATTGTAACATGTAGACTCGTATTTTCAGTGCTGTGGACCCTCGCAGAATTTTAGTACTCGTCGCATACCGCCATTGTTACCTCGAGGCCAGCTGATCCATGTGTGACGAGGTCTGCACAGCAGAATGCTCGAGTAAAAGCTGTTCAAACTATGAATGGCGGCGGGAGGCGTCGGCTTGCAGCTGAGTCACTACGAGTTAGTCATCAACCTAGGGTCGCACCCTATTCCAACTAGGCGAAAGAAGCTGTCCCTCCCTCCGACCACACATGAAGTCTCAGTTGGCCGCGTCCAGCCGAGACACCGAGTCGCAAGAGACCTGCATTAGCTACTCCAAAGTTAGCTGTGTTGGTAGGTCCCGTTCGCGGCCTCGTTGCTGTTACATTGAGATCGACATGTCTGAAGGGTGCACAAGATCACTTCGAGATCTGCATTATGATCGAAGCTGTTCGGAAGAAGTGATCATATCTTGATAGTTGTAAACCAGGGCGCATCACGGCCATCGTACATCCGACCCGAAGTTCATTTAGAGTAACTTCGTTGCTGACCTAGAGACGATCACATAACTTACTTGGGCAATTCGTGTAGGTCAACCGGAGTTCGCGGGAGCACCGCATCAACTCTGGAGTAGGCACTCGAACCGTGACTAGACTGGGAAAGCTGCTCCGAGAAATGAAGTTAAAACTGGCTACTAAATACAGGTCTATAACTGGGCGTGCTCTAAAGGTGTTCTACACAGATGTCCTGTTGCAGGGTTGAAGTGCGTACACGAGTAATTATAGACTGAGGTGGAGTCATGAGAGAAGGAAGCCTAACAATACAATGTAATCATCAAATTCCTGCGCTCTCCTGTTGGAGGCGTCCCAAATAATAGTCTGTTAAGGGTGAACATATGAGTGATGCAGCACAAAAGTGAGAGTGAAAGACACACTCATCAAAGCACTGTTCGATGCAGTCACCGACATCACGGACTGTATCTGCTCCAGTGCGGTACGGAGCTCCGTATCACCCTGTTGAGGCGAAGGGATCGGCTCAGCATGGAAGGATCGGAGAGCAACAATCTCGTTGACAATGACGCGGCCGCTAGCAGCCCACAGCGACTGCGAGCACGTTACACATGAAAATAAGCAACAAAAATAGAAACATACGCCGAGTATTGCGTTCGTATAGATGGACTCATGTGCATGTGCTGCCTGATTTGCCCGTACCATGGCCATGGCAGCAGACAAGCACTTCGCTCGGGAAGCTGTATTCTGTGATGAAAACGTAGCGTGCAGGTGGATAGTGGCGCCGCTCGACAGACAGTACGCAAGGTGCACGAGCGGTACGTCGTGACCTGGAACACGTTCGATGGGGGCAATCTGTGACTTGAACTCGTCTATACGCTGGTCTACCGCAACGAAGTCCGCATAGAATGATCCAATGTTTTGGATTTCTTCTGAGACATCAGTTGGTAGTTCAGCGAAAGTCAAGAACACCGCACCCGGTCTCCAAGTTCCCGCCAGACGGGCCGCACGTTCGAAGAGCGCGGCGGCTTTGCTAAGTTGCGTAAGTGGGTTGTGGTTTTCCCAGGGCCACCCGTTGTTCATCCCACTGAAAAAACTACGCACAGTCCCACTCGTACGCAAGTTTGGATATATCTGGCCCTGAAAAATGGCAGGATATCAACGACCCGACTACTACGCAGGAGCCGAGAGTACGCACGCGCTCATACGTCACCATCTCAAGTGGCCATGGTGTGTCAATCTGCATTCCAGGTGCATCCATATCTGAGATCACCAAGGGTGGACCGAACGCAACCGCCCAGCAACGGTCCATGAGAAAGACAGCCCAAAACGCGTTGATGCGTTCTCCCTCCTCTATCTGATCTCGCGGCTCCTGCAATGTGAGGTCAATTTGATCGACAGGACTCGTGAAAGCAGGCGTAGGCTGCGCCGTCCGGATCTTGTGTAAACCGCACGCTACGGCGAGACATGAGGCAGAATATGCCTCATGGCGCCCGGCAAGGAAGTGGCCGATACGAAAGAAGTAATCGACTAGGAGAAGCTTTGCCTGGATTATTTGCAAAATTTGATGAGACGGCGTGGCAGGAATCGCGTTCCCCAGTAGGGTAGCAACTCGAGGCGCAAGAATAGACTCGCGCTGGAGAAGATCCTTGTTCTTACTGAGAACTAACCCCCAAAGGTAGATTGCGTTGATAAGAGCCGGGATAGGGCGACCGGGGTTTCCTGGAGGTAGAGATACGGAGTGCCGAAAGCGAGCATGGTGAAGGAAGAAATGTAGAGCAGGGGCGTGTTGGAAGAAAGAATCGAGGCTACCGTCCGCGACGACAAATTAGCGCGAAGGCGTGATTCCTGTCACAACTTTCACTTACAGCTCTCGTGCCACATGAGCTGGTGGCTCATCTGAGGTGATCCACGCCATCGGGGTAGAAGAACACGGATTTGGCGCAGCCGCACTGATTTGATCTGAGTATCGATCTAACGAAGGAGTCATAGTTGTGTCACCCATTGGGGGACTTGAGGAGGCGGAAGAGTGGGACCCATGTGAAAACTCAGCCTGAGAATGTACTACAGGCGCGGATGGGTGCTCAGGCCCGGGCAGAGGAGACTGTTGAGTCTGGTAAAAGGCGGAATGAGGGTCGTGGAGCATCACCGACGGGGGGGCACTGTCGGGGTGCTCAAGTTCGTGTATACGAGCTTCGAGCTGTGTGATGGTATCCTCGAGCATTTGGGTGCGTGTTCGATTTTGGCCATCCGTGTACTCGCAATCCTCTGAGCGATTGGCGCGACTGCATGGGCCACACACTGGGCGAGTGCCATCGCATTTCTAAAAGCGGCAACAGAAAGGCGTCAGAAAGATTGCAACAGGACAGTGAGGTGAAAGTGACCATCTTGCGACGCCTGCAGAAAGATTAGGGTGAGAACCATTTCGTGTCGACATGCATCGGTATGCGCAGCGCACCTGCAGTTCAGGCATGCTTTACCACGTTGGAGAGTGCTGGAGGAACCTGTACGTGGAGATGTAGGGGATTCCATGTAGTCTTAAGGAGAAGTTGACTTGACTCAAGGTGGCTTCCATACTTATATATGCCGCGATGCTGAATACTGGATTTGAAACAGCCACGCCAAATGGGCTAACGCACATGAGGAGTGAGACGGCTACAAGTAACACCAAGTCAGTCCTTCGCGTACGCGTCGTATGGGAGATGAGTGCCGTTGTTGGGCCTTTCTTTCCGGGGAGCATCATGCGATGCGTCAGTGTCAGACGGGTATATCCATCGAGGGGTTGATCTCGGCGCGGAAGCTGACCAAAAACGCCGGTTGGCAGGAACAATTTCTCAACCGAACCGGTTATTTCCTCCATTCTTGGTGAAACATTTGACACGAAGAAGAATCGCGAAAGACCTCGAGATAACACAGCAGCATGAAAACACGTTCCACCCAGGGCGATAAAGGCTTCGTTCTGACTGTCTCCCGAGTCAGAGTAAACCTGAGATCTCCAGCAGGAGTGCCTGGGGTCCGTTAGTCAACGAGGCTGTTCTCTCATCCTGCCCGAACATGGCCGAGTCCCTTATATGAACACCAGCCATATCTCTAAATTGGGAATTGGGTAAATGAGTAAGTAAACCTGGTCATTGCGTGGGTCATGTTACCTGTTCCTTCCAATTGCCAGGCGACATTCGAGTCCACCAGCGCATTACGTGTCCTTCGAATGATACCTATAGTTTCATGTCAGCTTTCAGGATTTTCTTCTCCCTGAGTAAGCACTCCACTGATTGGCTTAGAATCTCAGTGTTGTCACGGCTCGGCCCGCAGGCACCATGACAATACTAGCTTAGATGAAAAGAAAAGGCAATAAAAAATTCAAGCAGGGCTCAAGTCTTTGAGTAACCGTTTGTAATACCGGCTTGGGGATACGTAGGATGCGCCGATCTATCGGTTTTAACTAGAATCCAAGCTGTCATTGTGACTTTTGGAAGGATCTCAAGGCACACGCATCCTTCTGTACACCCAGTAGTCATACTCCAAGTACTACTCCCTGTACTGCCCCCAGGGCCATTGACCTTGACTGCGGAAGGCCTCGAGTGGTCTGGGTGAAGCGCGCCTTGTCCATTATTTAGTGGGCTGACACAAACAAATCAGAAAAGAATTAAATTATGAGCGCAGTAACATGGAGGGATCTTCTCGCCACACCCCGCGCTGAACCTCTCGGTCACAGTTGAAACTTGAAACGGAAACGTGGTGCGGAGTTCAGTCGCAACCCCCATTTGCCGCCCGGATTAGTCAGACATCATCGTGAGGTGTGGCCACTGGCCAGGCCAGGGTGGTAATTATCGGGTTCATGTAGCGCGGACGCGCCGCCAAAGTCTCCCGGTCCGGAAAGTGGCAGTTTTATGAATGTGCATTGCTTGCTTGGCGTTCATACGTGCTTGAAGTGTGAATAGGATTCACAATCGAAAGTATGCAAGCCATGAACTCAAACTGGTTCGTAACGGCGCCTAGTTGGCGCAACACTGTTCCGTAGCTCTCCTGGGGGTGAAATATATACCTTTCGCTGTGCCCATTGTGCCATCCACGTTATGGCTGTAAATATATGTCGTATGCATGTCCCGGTGTCCGCAGCACAAGGGATTCGTCAGCATAAGGACTCGGATGTCGTGCCACGACAGCCTCAGTTGGACCTCCGGACTGACAGAGTGGAGAATCATGGTCCGGTGGGCTATGTTCAGGGGTGTTTGGAGATAAAGCGAAGTGTCTGCAAGTTGTTTCAGTTTCACGACGCGAAGCGCAGCACTGGGCGTGATGAATCTGGCCTTGGGGAGTCAACTACACGAGTTGCCGTAACGGCCGGGGGAACAACGAACTAGACACTGCTGTAGGAGAAATTAAGACTACGTCCTAAGTCGGTGAAACATCCTGGCTGTCTAGAAACGAGGGTGGGCTGTTGATGGTACAGTAGTCTACGAAGCGAAGAGTTAGAGTTACGAAATCTTGAAAATTTTCAGCATATCTGGCGGAGGACTTCGGCGTGGAAGGGCGTCCAATAGCGGCAGCCGGGGGAAGGTGAGAGCGGTTCTAGAGTGGAGCCTCTGAACCATGAACTGCGGAGTTGCGATAGGAAGACTCGGCCACGGGGGTGTACTACAGCACAAAGGGCTAGGAAGCGGAAAACAAAAAAAAACATGCTCACCGCAATGCGTAATATCCGGTGCAGAAGGTTTCTAACGCTTCCGCGATCATGCGTCTATCAGAACTCTGAGGGGGGGCGTAAAGTTCGGCAAGGTACCGTGCGTCTGTCATGAGACCCCCGTGTTGAGCAGATGGGGGTACAAGGCCAGGCAGGTCTAAAATAAATTCCTGAGCAGTGCGCAGTGAGCAAGAGGGTGGGTCCGGGGTAGGGATAGGAATAGGTTGTGCGATCGGCCAGCCACGGGGATTTCTACAAGGGGAGTAGGAAATAGAGTCTTAGCGCATTCAACGGGGTTGTTCGGTGACGGGGATACTTCGCGTGTTTTAGGTAACCTCTTAGAGTCCGCCTCATGCAGGAACACCCTCCTCAAGGAATAGTATCAAAACAATACCCAATCGAAGAGCGTCATGAGATGGACTCCATGCCAGCCGTGAGTCGAATGGCATAAAGAAGGCCTACACGAGAACGTGTGTCGAGCACGTAGGTGTCAGTTAACGTCTCTTACGAGAGTCTCAATACAACCACTTTTGATGGATGAGCATTTCCATTACGGAGAAGAGGTACCGCATCCGAATTCAGTCCAACACATGGAAAGGCAGCGGAAACGAGGAAAGAGGGTTCTGACCTGGTAACAAATGCGGTCTATTGTATGATCGGCCATGAGCGGCCTCGATACGATACTCGGAAACATTCCTGCATGCTGCAGTCGCAAGGGAGCTGGTCGCCAAATTAAGTCTAGCCGTCCATGGAACTGGCCCTTAAAAAATGGAGAACACCGTACTCTACCATAAACGCTCAATCAATACCGCAACAAGATAAGGACGCTCACGATCGGGAGGGTCATAAGAAACTTCCGTGGGGTACACGGGGGAGGTTATGCCGGTTTTGGCCCAGCAACTATTGTGGACCAATATGCGACTTTCGCCGGAGTAAAAGCGTACATCCCGTTGTTCAAGCGGCCCAGAAACGACCCTGCCGCAATCAGTGAGTCTGCACTGTAAGCTCTGCACTGTAAGCTACCAATCGAAACAAAAATATCACGTGACGTCGTCAACAGGTATAGATTCTTTGGTATCACTAAGACAAGGATAGTTTTCAACAACAACCTCTGGGGAACCCCAGATCAAAATCATTCCTGACGTAAGTTTGCGAAAGTACTACCTCAATTCCCGACTAGACGCTCATCTTCATTGCAATGGCTGGATGCGGATCATAGCCTTCAACGATGAAGTCTTCGTACGTGAAATCCTCAATGTCAATGATATCGCGCGACCAGCGCAGAGTAGGGAAAGCGCGTGGCTGGCGGGTAAGTTGTACATTGAGTGCGTCGACATGGTCGCGATAAACGTGAGCATCTCCGAGCTGAATGATCAGCTCGTGAGGCTCTGTATCAGTTACGCGCGCGATCATGTGCGTGAGCAGCGCGTATGATGCGATGTTAAAAGGGATTCCGAGTCCCAGGTCCGCGGAACGTTGATACATGAGGCAGGATAAACGCCGCGCTGCAGTAGGCGTGTCTTGGGGAGGCAGGTGGACATAGAACTGGCACATCATGTGACAAGGTGGTAGCGCCATAAGTGGGATATCTATGGAGAAACAATTGTAGCGTAGTACGCGACAAGGGGCCAAGTACAAACCTGCAGGGTTCCAGGCGCTCATGATAATGCGGCGGTCGGTTGGATCCTCCTTAATTTTGCGAATCACATCGCGCAGTTGGTCGACGCCTTTACCAGAGTAGTCTGTGTCTGCGTCTACATAGTCCGCCCCAAAATGTCTCCATTGAAAGCCGTAAACGGGTCCCAAATCCCCAGCACGGCGATGTCCCAACCCTCGCTTCTCAAGGAATTCCTTCGAACCGTTCCCGTCCCAAATCTTAACGCCCTTTGTCGAAAGCAAAGTCGAGTCCGTCTGGCCCTTAGTAAACCAGAGAAGCTCCTCTATTATCCCTCGGAGAAACGTCCTTTTTGTTGTGAGTAGGGGGAGGGTAGAGTTTGCCAGGGAGAAGCGGAGTGATGGGGGTGCAAACAAGGAGATGGTACCTGTTCCCGTGCGATCTGGACGCAATTCCCCAGTATCGAGAACGGTTCTGATAAGGTTGAGATACTGCAGCTCGTCGTGGAACTTATCAGGAACGGGTGAACCAGACATGGTGAAAGCACCAGTGGAAGATGAATGTCGGACACTGGCAGCGACTCAGACGCGTCTCGACGCGATCCTGACATAATCATATTTAGTTGGCTCAGCCGCAGCTGCCCGGGCCGCAGTGAGGCCACCTCTCTTTGAAGCTGCAATGGCACCATCTCCAAATATCCCCCAAGAAATTGGTAAACATTGCATTTGGACCTTCCATATATACATTTGAGACCTTCTACACAGATTTTAGCCTTTTCGGCGGGGCAGAAAGCCTTTCCGAGGGCAAACAGCCCTCAGCATGGTTGCCTAGGCGCACAGAGATACCACGTCCACAGAACCTCCAGGATATCTATGGTCAAACACCGCGTGATCCATCTGACTTTCTCTGGCTAATGACCGAAGAACCTCATCGCTCGAGGCGCATGGCCATCATGAAGGCGCACCCGGAAGTGAGTAACAACTCCCCTTGTGTACCCTTTCTCTTGTTTCCCAAGCACCGGGACTTGCAAAGACATCCGTATTCTGGGGTGTTGAGCTTTAATTCACGTCATCTGTGAACGCATCACTCTACTTGATCCGTTGGCTCGCGATGCCTCTCCCGATCATTGCTGGCCTATCGACATGCAATCATGGCCTCCTACTCCATTTATTTCAATCCTCCTCCATTCCTTCTCGATATTCGAGTGTTAAGCATCTTTCCAGGTCATTAAACTCATGGGCCATGAGCCACTTACGAAATATGTCGTTCTCGCAGTCGTGGCTCTTCAACTCACAATGGCATTCTTACTCCAACATACCCATCCGTTCTCCTGGAAATTTATTGCTGCGGCGTATGTCATCGGCGGCACCGCGAATCACAATTTGTTTCTCGCAATCCACGAAATTACCCACAACTTAGCATTCAAAGGCGTGAAGGCTAACAAAGTGATGGCAATCTTTGCAAACCTACCTATTGGAGTCCCATACTCCATACCTTTCAAGGTTAGTAACATTTTGCGATGGTAAAATTTGTCGTCTTATGCACCCGGGGATTTGTAGGGGTACCATCTGGAGCACCACAAATATCTTGGAGAAGACGGGATCGACACTGATCTCCCCACGCGACCGGAGCTCCTGTGCCTGAACAACGTTCTCGGAAAAGTGTTTTTCTGGTTGGTGTCATTTTCCTGTCATCTTTTAACTAAACCTCTCTCCCGAAACAGTACCTTTCAGATTATCTTTTACGCCCTTCGCCCAGGATTCGTCCGCTCTCAGAAGCTAACCTACTGGCACTTCATCGGGATGGCCGTCCAATTGTCCTTCGATTTTCTGCTTGCTGCCTTTGTCCCGGGCGGACAGCGCATGCTGATCTATCTCATCATGTCCAGCTTCTGGGCTGGCAGCTTACACCCGCTGGCGGGTCATTTCATTGCCGAACACTACGTCTGGGACAGCTTGCAACAAGAAACGTACTCTTATTATGGCTGGCTCAACATCTTAGCCTATAACGTGAGTAATGGTCGACTTGGAAGTTCCTGTGAAGCTCGAGTAAATTTCTCCAGGTTGGCTACCATAATGAACACCATGACTTCCCTTCTGTGCCATGGACGCGGCTGCCAGCGCTGCGCGCCCTCGCGCCAGAGTTTTACGACACAATCCCTTCGCATCCTTCATGGCCAATGGTTACTATCAATTTCATCAGAGATACGAATGTGGGCATCTTTGCCCGGGTTAAGCGGCCTCCCCGTGGGACCAAAACAGCGCCTCCACCTGCGATCGAATTGGATGGAGGATGTGCAGATGAAGGGTTACCCGCCAGTCGAATCGAGACGAAGAAACGGGAGGCTGACACCGTGAGGCGGAGAAAATAGCCATTTACCGTAGTAGTACTAGTGATATTGATATTATATTTCGCACTCGAACAATAGTCACTTTATATCGGCACGTGCTGGAGGAGCGACTGGCTGAATGTGGATGTAGGCAACGAGAAAACGCGTCCACCCTGAGCCTCACGTTGTATTCCCCTACGACCATGTTCTCCTCCGACTCGAGACCGCTCCCCCAACGTACGCATAGCATCAATGCCGTTAAACATGCAACCTACTTCGGTTCCGTTGACGAGGAACTAAGTGACTGCAAGAGAGTTCAGCGACAGGGCCAGGAAGAAGATCTACGTGAGGCCCTAAACTGCATGATGGCCAGAGTCGAGGAGATGGTGCGGATTACACTGATGCTGTCCGGTATCGCACCCAAGGCTGTACTGATGATACGACAGTGTGCGATGCTCAAATCGTCCTATCTGACGACCGCGGATCTCGAGACACAGCTCACGCTCGCCGAATCGAATCTCAAGCTCGCGCTGGCGAACAATGAGATGCTCGAGGATGCGCTGAGAAATAACTCACTTTCCAAGGATGTTGGGTGGCGCCGCTCGTCACGCGAGACCGGTTCGCTTCAACAAGCACCGTGTCCTCAAGTGGCTTCGCCGCCTGCATCTCACTCCGTTCAGACGAGCATCGACGAGAACGAGGCGCAGGGCGTCCCCGCAGACTCGCCAGGCTCTGACCGCGATAGTTTTTCAGGTTCCCCTGCTCCCGCAACTCAGAGCGATTCGCGCTTCTTCCGTTTCCGCTTCTCGGGCAGTGGGCGGACCACGCCGACGCAGTCAACGCAGTCGCCAAACTCCCCGCCACTAGCACAATGGTCGCAGCGTGCACCACACCCGGCAGTAGGCCATCTAACATCGGCATCATTACCATCACTCGTCGCGCCCTTACCAGCTGCCAACGGCGAGCTCGAGGAACTGCGTGGACAGCTCTTGATTGAGAAACGCAAGTCTGAGAAGATCGCGCACGAAAAAAAAGAGCTCGAAGGAGAACTTGAGAACTTGAGCCAGGCATTGTTCGAGGAAGTCTGTGCTTTTTCTAATCACACCAGCTTCGTCCTACTGACTATCATATCGATGGTACGTTAGGCGAACAAGATGGTAGCGGTGGAGCGCATCAGGCGCGCAGAAGCAGAGGATGAGCTCAAGGACGTGCACGCCGAAAAGGATGCTCTCAAGGCCGCCCTCCGTCTCATCGAAGAGGATCGCGTGCGCGCGGAGAGTGCACGCTCGCCGCACGTCAATGGCACGGACGCCTCCCACCAGCGTAACGGTGCCCCCACGCACTCCCGCACCTCCTCGTGCGAAGCTATCGTGTCCCCGCGCCAGTCCCCGCGCGATTCGCCAACGCCTCCCTCCCCGCCTCCGCCAAGCGCGCAGTCGCGGTCACAGTCCCCGACGGCGATAACGACGGCCACGCCAGACGCGGACGATGCACCAGCACCCCCCTCGCCCGCCCCGCTTTACGTCCCGCCGCCGCACCTGGCAGACTCGGCGCCCG
>QLOS01002349.1:0-11467 GCA_003313725.1 Russula sp. MG48 | reverse complement strand
CGAACGAAGGAGTCTTGAGGAAGTTTTCAAATCCAGGCAATTCCTGAATTTGTGAAGTGAGAATATCGCGCTGATCCAAGAGCGTCCGTTGCTTCTTCAGCAATTGGCCAAACATATCCATCCCTCCCTCTCCTTCGGCGCTGCTCCAACCCGTACCTCTATTCCCTTCCAGAGGGATGGACGTCGTCAGCGTCTCGAGGTCCCGATTGATGGTTGCAAGCTTGGTCGCTAACGTTGGGTTGGCCACCGAAAGCCGGTCGATTGAAGTGCGAAGGCCACGCATTTCTGACCAGAGTAGAGCTCTTCCATGTTCAAGAGTCTCGACCGCCTGTTCCAGGCGACCCGTTTCAACTCGATAAGACGCATACGCCAACGGCATCTCATTAGCTTGCTGAATAGCGACGAGATGGGCATGTTTCGTATGGAGAGTAGGTGAAAAAACGAGAGATCTTTGCATCCATGACATAGCCTTCTCATACGCAATCGAGACCGAAGGGTGTGCGTTACTTCGTGCAAGGGTTGCCCACATATACGCGTCTTTTAGTTTGCCGGGTGGATCGTTGCAATCATGATCGACAGACATTTGAAATAGAAGTATGGCCTCATCGACGTCTTGTCTGTGATGCTGTAATAAACCCCGGCAAAGCGATCTAAGTGCGCCAAGGTGGATCACTCCTCGTGCACCTGCATCCTCCACCTTGATGAAATAGCGGAGTAAGGATATTGACTCTTCGAGGAACGAAATCCTATGGTTCCGTTGGAAGGCTTGAAAAAGACACCAGGCCAAGTTGATGACACGAGCCTGGGGAAAGCGATCACGCAAAGTTGAAGCCTGCATCTGCTGCCACTCGATACTCTTTTCTAAATCTGTTATGTCGTTTGTACGATCAAACCTGGTAAGAAACCAATCTGCCAGTGCGCCGAAGTACTTCGCATGTCCGGATGTCCCTGTGACGGTGCCGGAGAGAAGTTCATGCAGATTTTGAATTTGCTGGTCAATTGTTGTCAGGGAGCAAGCCCTCCGGATGTCCTTGGTCGCGTCCCACTCAACTGAGCCCCTGTCAGACATGCCCATGCGCTGGAGTGCCGAAGGGCCCACTTCGTGTGAAGTACCAGAACTCGCCGACTGGGGAGGCATCGTGAGATGAAAGTAGCTTGAGCGCATCCCCGTGAGATCGGCCAGATACCCAGTGAGGATACGATGTTGATCGTCTGAGGGGGTATGACAGACGAGCGAGGTTCGGACGCGAGATATTGCCTCCTCTAGATTTTGCAAATCTCCATACACCTTGGATTGGACCATAGAAAGGTCTGCTGCAAGGAACAGTGCATCACGCTTGTCTGGACACTGCTCATCTCCGAGGGGATGAGAAGCGATGACCTTGTCAACCAAAACTATTGCATCCCGAAGATCTCCGATCGAATTAGTTTGCATGAAGCGAGCCGCCAGAGTTCGTGCCAATGGGATGGAAGCCCTGTGAGACTCGGACCCGGAAGGACACATTTGTATGGCTTCCCGCATGTGTTCAATGACTTGATCGAGAGGTTCTCCCCAACTCTCACTGGCACTGGATGCGGCAATAACCAAGGTTGCCAACATGGCAATGACATTGACTAGGTGGCCTCCCGATGTATTTAAGGTTAGGAGTTGACGGGAAAGAACCAATATCTCTTCAGCGTTATGTGTTCTACTGCCAGCCTCCACCTGTATATATGCCTGAACAAATTCCACTGTGATGTCCTTGCGCATCCTGGGGGGAAGGCTCAGATTGAGGAGATGGCGGAGGTATTCAATAGAGGATTTCAGGTCTCCAGGCTGTCTCGTCCTCAGGAAGCGAAGGCGAAGGACGCGTGCAAGTAGAAAGAGGCATGAAATGATAAATTCTCCGGTCTTGTCCAGGGGATGATGTGGAAGAAGGACGGCTTCTGTGTGGTGAAGGATCGCATTGTCGAGATCTTCATTTGTATGTAACAGTTTGAAGCGGCTGAGTCGCACACTTGCTAGATTTAAGAGATAAACACGGCGTTCAGGGTGAGAGTAAGGGTGTGAAGAGAGCCAACGCTGGAGTGTCATGATGCGGCCATCGAGCTCGGTGATAGGATCTGTGGAAATGAATGGCATGAAAACGTTATTGCGAGTAGACTCAGATCGAAGACATACTCTGCGGGGAGTCCATAATTTGCACGACTTGGAATATCCTTGAGGACGGTTTAGATGACTGGGGGGGAAACTACGAGGAGTTGAAGGATGTCAAGGTGTGGAATTTGGAGGATGCAGCCTTGAGCACGTACATTTGTCAGGGCTACTGTAGCAATGCACAGGTCGCTAAGGCATTCAAACTCAGCCGCTCGAGAACCTATCGCCAATGGCTCTTGGGCGGCAGAGATAGACGGCTGCACAGTATCTTTAAATAGACGTTCGACACTCTGTACGAAGATGACGAACTGGAGCAGTTCTTTGAGAGCATACGTGACTTCTGTAGTACAACAATAGTCGTCGATCCACAACGCAGTCTCGCTAAATTGGCGACTGGACGTTGTGCCAGGCTTTCGTTGAATTCATTGACCAAGACCAATATCGGGCCTCCAGTTTGATCTCCGAGACGGTCAAAAAGGGCAGCTCATGGTCTGCGTGTGAAGGCTGACCTGTTCAAATGGATCACTGACGGAGAAGCCCCGACGATGACGGCAATGGGGAAATTGCTTTATGTGCACAAGGTGTATCATCGGAAGGCGCTCTTTCTTTATTGCGCTACATTACATCCTACGATCAATCCCCAAATTTGACATTCAAAATACTCTTTCGGGATACAGCGCGACTTCTATTCACAGCAAAGACAGAAGATTCGCCGTCTTACTGTAAATCAAGGCACCGATGCTGCCCCATCATGATCACGACCCTGTTCTGTAACAATCATCCTCGTACGACGCCCCAGGTCAAGAGGAGCTCACGCCCTGGCTGCTGTCCCACCCATCATTCTGCACCCCGATACTGTTCCGAGAACTACCAGTCCTTCCGCTAGAACTGATGAGTCATTCTTGCCTACAAGACGAGCCCTGCCTCGATCATGAAGCTCTCCCACACCCTCCTCACAGCCCAGCATCTTCGACGTTCATCGCTCATACTACGCCCTTCATCCCCAAATCTAGTAGTAACGTCGCTCCGTGCGTTAAATGTAGATCCCCATATTTTATCTCCTTCTGCCGTTCCTGACGTGTCCTTTTCGTCTTTCTCAGTTCAGGTTACTGTTATCACGCCTCTCGTGAACTTAGAGTCATCATCAGTCTCTCCTGCATCCCAAATTGGCCGAACAACTCTCGGTCTGGGATTTCTTTCTTCAGCCCTGACCATGGCTATTCCTTCAACATTTCCGCAAGCGACCTCCGTTGCGCACTCCAACCCGACACCAAATGATAAAGCACCCCATTCCCATGACAACGTCCAGGATTCATGCTTCCCTGATCCTATTGAGACCCCTTATCATCTACACCAGCTAGCGATGTTGTTGCTTGACGTTGCCACATATCTTTCTGTGGTGAGCGTCTATTCGCCGCCCTCCGTCAGATGCCTCAACATGAGGTATTGAAGATATCGCCCAGGACGCGATATGGGTCTCTTTTTGACTTGGACGAGGTCACGACGCCGGTACACCTGAACAAACTATCTTTACTAGTCTTCTGTGACATCAGTCTAGGATTATTGAGAACTCTCCTTAGTGGCCTTTTGGCGCCGGGAAGCGTTCGGAAGCATTTCAAGCTCGAGTCATTCACTTCGTTGATCTGCTAGACAACTGCAGTTGCTGCGAGGCCCCTGGTACGGCATCTTCTTCAGGCGAGAACCCTTAACTACCAACATCCGCGGCTGGGTGTCACCAGCCGACGCCATGGCCCCCACAAGACGATCTGTTCAGTCTCGAGATCCACTGCACCGACCACAGTTGCCTGTATGGCCGACACATCTCTTACTCCATCTCTACCTTTCATCGCATTCAGGAGTTCTGCATTTCCGTGGGTGGGGAGACCGTCGAAGAGCTGTTCGTCGAATATGGGACAGAACCGGACAGCTGCCGTCGCCCAGAGATCTCGCATCGCTGTTGTCGGCCCCTGTTCTCCGGCCTTTCTTCCCTCAAGGCGTTGCAATTCGGGGACGGCGCAGCGGAGGTCCTGGTCGCCGCCTCGTACGGTACTGTCACTAACCCCCAGTACTGCGGACGGCGCAGCCTACCGCGGTTTCCTCTCCGAGGATCTGGAACGGGTGATAATTAGCGGCGCCGCCTTCAGCACCCGAATCCTGTGGAATTGAATCCACTACGCTTCGTGCGCCCTGCTGAAGTTGATGCTTCGCTCCTTAGGAGGAACGTTCTGGCCCTCATTTTGGGGCCTCGTTGGAAGTCAGCAGACATCGACTTTGTGGAGGACATGACGGAGAGCATTTTGATATTTCTGTTATATTGCAGGTCGATGGGTGTTCTGGTGTCTGACCTCTCGCTCGTGGAGCCGGCCTGGGACGGGCCAGGGGGCTTAGAGATACTACGGAGACTACTTATGTTTGGCCCTGGCTTGGGTCCGATATCAGAACCGATCTCTTCAGACTAGGTTTCATTATTCGATTTCACACTGTACAAGTATCTACTTGGGTGGGTTTCTGTGCTTATCTGGTTTGATTACTTCGAGGGTTTATGTATAAATGTGTTAGGTCGAGGGAATTTTGCGTGTATCATGTGAAATGCATGGATATGGCATCTATATGGTGTCAGCAAGGAACTCGAGACGAATCTCGTGGCGGAGGAGCTGGACACGGAGCTGGGATGGCCGAACCCGCGGACAACTGTTGGAATAGGGAAGGAACAACGGCAATTCAAACTCGGACTCTGCCGAACGGGATGTGACCTGGGAAGACGTGCGAAAAGCACTTCATGCATCAAATGCAAACGAGGTGGAACGAAGAGTTCGCCATACCGCCCTCAGCGCCGGTGATCACTTTTTGTGCGAAATTTGGGGAAAGACTACTGATGAAATATTTCTACAGGGCCTCAGATGACAATATCCTAATCCTGGCGCTCGCCTTCCCGGCTCACAGGACCACCCGGTTTCCACTGTGCCGCATACTGTAATGTCACGCCGCGACGTCGGCCAGGAAGATACTGGAGAGTGAAGGAAAGCACGGTTGGTACGCACGTAGAAAAACATGTATATCATCCAAAATGTGATTCGTTGGAAAAACGACTACAGTACACGAAGCAGCCCCTGCTAACCTTCGGAAATACCCCTCTTTACTTTTTATCGGTGCCTGCCCCGGTTATAGGCTGTGGCAGAACGAGAGCCACCGATGCAGTTTGAAACCTGAAGGTGAATGTGAGTCTGCGAGGTAGTGTTGCCGCAAGCCGGTGCAAGCCGGTTCAAGTCGGGAACTTGGTCCCAGCTTGCACCGTCAACCCCACACCGGTGCAGCTTGCAAGCTCGGAAGCCCGCGGACTGATTTCTCCACCAATCACAATATTAGAATTTCCATCCTTTTCCGCAACTGGGCCGAGTTCATGGAATCTGCTCGGTTCAGAATATACCCAGATTACGTACAAAAGAAAAACATGAGGCGGTGAGCCAATGGATGCATCAGGGACTGAAATAATCTACTAATCAATATCTAGATCACCTTTACAAGCTTATGGGAAAACATTGATAAGGAACTTGCAAGCCACACCTGTGTGAAACTTGATTTCCGGTCCAAGCCAAGTTACGGAAATATCAAGCCAAGTTCAATTCACACCGGTGTCAACTCGACTCGGGCAACATTACTGCGAGGTATATGCTCGGGCAGTCGAGGCTGAGATCGGGAGAGATGGAACTACCGATGCCAGTGGTGGCCACTTGGTGCTTTTCTGTTGATTATACCCAAAACGCTTCCGCCACTTGCGCTCTCCCGAGGAGAGCACCATTGGGTAGTCCTCGGGTATCCCGCATGCTACCGCCCAATGCCCATTCGTGCCGCATCGGAAGCACTCGCCGCTGCAAATGGCGGCAGTGCCCGGTCGGAGCGGGACCGGCGTCATCTCCGTCACCACATCCATGTCTGCCTTAGTGGCCGACCACTGCGATCTGCCACCTGTACGCTGCCTGGCCATGGACCGTGTTGGGCTGATGTGGATAAGTTTGAAGCCATCGCACAACGCGGCCTTTTGTGCCTCTGTTCAATATGAAAAATAGTTCGCTTTTGCCCGGTGCTGTAGTGATGCCACTGAGGTCCATCTGGCGCTGGGGTCCCCGCAGAAACGCCATCGTGTTCTTGTCGCCGTGGCCGCCGAACGTGTCTGCTAATGCTCTCTGCATGGCTTGTATTGCCACTGGTAGCGATGGTACTAGTAGGCCTGGGTTTCGTGTAGGTGAGGGGTGTTTTTGAGAACGGCTGGCAGTGGCGGGAGGCTGTTAAGGTCTGTTTCGCTGGTTTTTAGGATACTTTGGGACGGCTTCCCGCGAATCCCACCCTCAGGCTACTGAGATTCGCTGCCAGTTCGTGAGGCAACGTGGCGACTAGAACGATGTTCGACCTACGCGAACAGTGTAACTGGCAGGGAAACACGTAGTCAAATATCTAGCATGACTTGGGCAGCATTACTTTCGGAAAGTGGGTCTGGAACGCGATGGGTGGCAAACTGAGAGTGCGGGATGAGACGACGAACGGGGTGGAGGTGGCCTTCATCAGCTGGGGTGCGGATACTGACGCGCTGGGGGAATTAGTGACGCTCAATAAAGCCGCAGTCGAAGATGAATGGGTGTACGTCCAAAGTCGTTAGTGCGAATTCCATTACCTTGGTTTTTTCGAGTTCCTTTCGCGACATACACAGGAGATATCCAACATGTCTCGGAAGTGATTGAAAAGACAAACATTCACATCCATAGTTCAAGATACTCCAACTACCAAGGCAATCCAACTCGTCCCACGAGCACCATCTCCTATTCGCTTCTTGCCCATACGATTGTTACATTTGTGTTTCGCGCACGGAGCAACTCGATTACTCACCAGGAACGCCAAAGGTCCATCACCCATCATGCCCCATAATGCACAAAATTCACCCAACGTTCCAACCCCACTCGTTTCTCTCTCAGCTTCTGCACCGCATCCCGAAGCGCTTTTGCTGATCTCTCATAGTAAGGTACGCCTCGATCTTCATTCGAAAGCATCGATTCGTAGAAATATTCAGCCAGATCCCGTCCATCCGTATCTGCCATCGCCCACATTGTCCCGACGACGCTTCGGAATCCGCAATATTGCATTGCTGCAGTAAGGTGCAATGCCTCGTCAGCAATGCTACCCTCGGTCAGTTCTGCAGTGTGGCAAGCAGAAAGGAGTGCAAATTCAGCGTCAGGAAGCTGCGAGCGGACAATGTCGAGAAGTGTGAGGCGATCGTGACCTTGAAGCATGAACGAGGCATCGAATGGTTTTCCCGCTTCTAAGACACCATGGCATGCAAAGTGAGCAAACCGGTGGTGCCGAAGGGTTTCCGCCGCGTTTTCCGATGTCGCTTCCTCTAAGATCGAATTATGGATTGAACTTCCTAGAACTTGTTTGATGACACCTATTTCTTTCATTACCCCGGGGAGAGACTTGTCTGGCGGGGCGATAACAAGCAACGAGGGGAGATCTGATGTCTGTACTCCAGGCTCACGAGACTTGATGAGCGCAGATAGAGTTGGTGTGTATGAGGATATATAGATGTCGGAGAAATACTTTTTGACCCTGTCCTGAGAGGGTATTGGGCCCATTGCGTGGAGTGGGAGAGAACAGAACACCGATGTCGGACACCACCAGACACGAGATTGTTCTGGAATGTTCAACTCCCGGAGCTTGCTAATGACTGGTTGACCAACAAGTTCATAGAGTTCTTTGAGTACTGAATGTAAAGTACGCTGATATTGCAACGATTCGAGGCGGTGTTTCTTCCGCGTGTCCAATAACCGACCCACTAGATCATTCGCTCGGCTGTAGAAATCCTCGGGGGTGGTAATAAGAAAGGGAGGAGATTGATGCAAGACGATGAGAATGTCGGAACGCCATTCGCAATGGTTGACTATGATGACTGGTCCTCGTTCGGCAGCAGCACGGAGAGTGTTGAATGAAGGAGTCTTGAGGAAGGTTTCAAATCCAGGCAATTCCTGAATTTGTGAAGTGAGAACATCGCGCTGATCCAAGAGCGTCCGTTGCTTCTTCAGCAATTGGCCAAACATATCCATCTCCCCCTCTCCTTGGGCGCTGCTCCAATCCGTACCTCCATTCCCTTCCAGTGGGATGGACATTGTCAGCGTTTCGAGGTCCCGATTGATGATCGCAAGCTTGGTCGCTAAATCGGGGTTGGCCACCGAAAGTTGGTCGATTGAAGGGCGAAGGCCACGCATTTCTGACCAGAGTAGAGCTCTTCCTTGTTCGAGAGTCTCAACCGCCTGTTCCAGGTGACCCGTTTCGACTCGATAAGACACGTATGCCAACGGCATCTTATTAGCTTGCTGGATAGCGGTAAGTTGTGCATGTTTTGTATGGAGGGTGGGTGAAAAAACGAGAGATCGTTGCATCCATGACATAGCAATCTGATACGCAGTCGAGACCGAAGGGTGTGCGATCCTTCGCGCAAGGTTTGCCCAGGTACACGCGACTTCTAGTTTGTCCGGTGGATTGCCGGACTCGTGGTCGATAGACTTTTGAAGTAGAAGTATGGCCTCATCTAAATCTTCTCTGTGACGAATCAAGCTCCATCGGCGTAATAAACAATGGTGAAGCACGTTGAGTGCTTGACGGTGGAATACTCCTTGTGTACCTTGCGCACCTACATCCCCCATCTTGATGGCATAGCGGAGTAAGGATATTGACTCTTCTAGACACAAAATCTTATGATTCCGTTGGAAGACTCGAAGAAGATCCAAAGCCAAGTCGGTAAGACGACCCTGGAGAGTGGGATCACGTGAGGCTGAAGCAAGCTGCATCTGCCGCCACTCGATACTCTTTTCTAGATCCGTTATGTCGTCTGTACGCTCAAACCTGGTATAATTCCAATCTGCCACTGCGCGGAAGTACTTCGCGTGTTCAGATGTCCCTGTGACGGTGCCGGAGAGAAGTTCCTCCAGGTGTTGAATTTGCTGGTCAACTGTTGTCAGGGAGCAAGCCCTCCGGACGTCCAAGGTCGCGTCCCACCCAACCGGGCCCCCGTCAGACGTGCCTAAGAGCTGGAGTGCTGAAGTACCCATTTCTTGTGAAGTATCAGAACACGCAGACTGGGGAAGCATCGTGAGGTGAAAGTAGCTTGAGCGCTTCTTCGAAAGATGAGCTAAATCCTGAACAAGGATAGAATGACGCCTGTGTCCAGGGGGATGATATACGAGCGAGTCGCGAATGCGAGATATTGCCCCTTCTAGATTTTGCGAATTTTCGTACACCTCGAATCGGATAACAGAAAGCTGCGCGGCATGGAAGAGCGCATCAAGCTTGTCTGGATTCTGCTCATCTCCGAGGGGCTGAGAAACGACAGCCTTGTCAGCCAAAACTATTGCTTCATCAAGATCCCGGATCGAGCCGGTTCGCGCGAAGCGAGTCATCAGAGTTTCTGCCAGTGCGATGGCAGCCTTGTGAGACCCGGAAGGACACATCTCCATGGCTTCCCGCATGTATTCAGTGACTTGATCTAGAGGTTCTTCCCAACTCTCACGGGATAGGGCAATAGCGAAGTCTTTCAAGATGAGAATGACATCGACTAGGTGGCCTCCCGGGCTATATAACGTTAGGAGTTCACGGCACAGGACCAACATCTCAGTGATATGTGTAGCACTGCCAGCCTCCAACACTACATAAGAGCCTAGTGCCCTAACAAGTCCCTCCGTAACAACTTTGCGCATCCAGAGGGGTAGGTCCAAATTGAGGAGATGGCGGAAGTATTGAACGGAGGATTCGAGGTCTCCAGACTGTCTCATAGTCAGGGTCAGGAAGCGAGAGAGAAGAGCCTTTGCAAGTAAAGAGAGGCAGAAAATAGCATCAAAATCTGTCTTGTCCAAGGGGTGAAGCGGAAGAAGGACGGCTTCTGTGAGATGAAGAATCACATTGTCGAGATCTTCGTTTGTATCTAATAAGTTGAGGCGCTTGGATCGCGTTTTTACTAGTTCCAAGAGACAACGACGGCGTCGAGGGTGAGAGTAAGGGTGTGAAGAAAGCCAACGGTGGAGTTTCATGATGCGGTCATCGAGCTGGGTGATAGAATCTGTGGAAAAGAATAACATGAAAACGTTATTGCGAGTAGACTCAGATCAAGGACATACTCTGCGGGGATTCCATAATTTTTACAACTCAGAATATCCTTGAGGACTATTTGGATGACTGGGTGGAAAACTACGAGGAGGAGTTGAAGAGTTTCGAGGTGTGGTATTATATTTGGAGGATGCTGTTCCAGGACCTTTCCTCGGCGCCTGTCATTCAAACCCAGACGCCGAACGGAATATACCCGGAGGCAGTACGTACAGCAGTGCAGTGCACACGTAGGGGTCAGCTACGATCTTCACGAGCAAACAAGGTAGAACCAAAAGTTCACCATACCACCCTAAGTGGTGGGACCGAGGATATAAATGTGAAAGATTGCTGATTGGACAAAATGTTTCAGAGTGGTGATAAGACTTAGAAGGATTGGGTGAGATATTCTAAGCAAGGGAGCCGCCTGCCAGTGTCTCCAATCACCGGCATCTGCGCGAGACCTTCGCCTGTGCCTCTTCGCTGACGGCTATCATTCCTTTACCTCTTTCTTTTCCAAGGGCACCATTGCGCTTGCTGAGAACGTGCGGTGCTTTGTCGCTCAGTTTTCTTCTGTCCGGGGCCATGGTGGACATCGGGAAAAACTTACTTTGTTAATCTGGATTAATCCGGAGATAATTTGATTAATTTAGCCGAGATTATTCAGATTAACTCGATTAACTCGATTAACTCGATTATTCAGATTAACTTACCCCCCCATAATTTAGAGATAATTTAACAATAATCTGGTGTTAATGGCACGTTAAGAGAGATAATTTGGTGATAATCAGGTATCAATCACGCATTAATCAGGGATTAGCCACTCGTTAATCAGGTATTAATCACGCATTAATCAGGGATTAATCACACATTAATCTCGTCCGCGATCCCAACCATTACATGTATTGAGAGTATCACTAATCTATGATGTAATATGCAGTAATTGGCCAACAGCCTTACAGCCAACTACGATGATGAAAATGTGACACGACACAGCAAGCCAGAATTGACAAAAGGTATATATAGGGAACCACTGCTCTGGCAAGAAACTGTCAGTGCTGTGCTGTTGAATGATAAAAACACGTACACTGGACCCGACAGAACCTCATGTTGAGATGACAAGTCATATGTGAGGGCTGAGTTACCCACGGTGCAGACATCCTGCTCACTTCCGCAGCGTGCGTTGGGCAGGGCATGAACAGGACG
>QLOS01002342.1:0-14466 GCA_003313725.1 Russula sp. MG48 | reverse complement strand
TACCAGGCCGTATAACTACTACTAACAAACTTACGTCTGTGCCTTTGGCACGGGCAGCAAGACTTGTAACTAAGTGTTACCACTCCCCATCGCTCTCTGTCGTTCCTTCTCAACCACCTTTTATCTCTATTCACCTCGAATTTCCAGGTTTTTATCTTTGCTTTCCGGTCATACCCCCAGTACTGAAAGCATAAGTTCTCCATTTACCATTTTCTATTTTACAGCTTTCAAGCCCTTCTGGCTGCACCATTCTCCTCGCTCGTCGATTTGCCTTACTTGTTCTGGCTCAGCAATCGAACTTTCCCTCTTCCCTTATCTTTGTTATTGTCTTTTGAACTCACGGGTGCGCCATCTCATGCGCTGCAACCTGACTGGTTGCAGGTTGTCGAGGTCCTAACACATGTCCCGAGGAGTCAGGACTGCACGTTACAGAGGCAAGTCCGTTTTGGAAACCTGGTAGTCCTCCGTTTGCTTGGGCGCACTCCGCTCTGGGCACACTCCGCTCTGGGCGCACTCTGCTTTGGGTGCACTCCGCTCTGGGCGCACCCCGCTCTTGGCGTACTCCACTCTGGGTGCACTCCGCTGGGCGCTCTCCACCCTGGGCGCTCTCCACACTAGGAGTGAATGTCGGCCTGCTCCATTCTTGACCTTGCTGCGCAGCACCCCGCCAAACACATAAAAGAGTCAATTCGGTGATCCAAAACAATCGCCCGTCATCCCATCCTGCCATACCCCCTGCCGTCTCATCCTGCCATACCCCCTGCCGTTGTCACCCCCCCCCCAGACTTGGAACCCAGTGCGCGCCTCAGCAGCGCCTGCGAGTGTGATGAGTTGGCTTCTGCACTTCTTGTGTGTTGGACTTGGGGAGATGGGGGAAAGAGGTGTGAGTGAATAAATGCCAGCGTGTTCCCATCAGTGGCAGCCCAAATCCCCCAGGCCATTCAAGTGATACTTGAGAATCATTGATGTTCGAGATGGGTGGCGATGAACTCTGTAAAGTACAGTACAGTACAACATAATTTACGACAGCGGTATTGAGTCGGTAATAAATAATATGTAATTGTCAATCAATTATTTTTTGTCTGTATACTATTGCATGTGTAATCACGGATTTATTCTGAGCTGAGCAATGCTAACGCAAATATCTCTTCTGATCAAAAGATTATCATGCTGATGAGTGCTGATCATACTGATAGGTGCTGATCATACTTATCAGCGGTGATCACACTTGTCATACTTATCACGACTTGTCATGCTTATCACTAGTTGTCATGCTGATAAACCTGATAACCGCTTATTAGGGATTTCTGAAGCATATCAGGCACCGAAAAACCTGATGCACTTATATGCACTTATAATGTCATATCACCGCATATATGCAACTTTCGATTTTTCCGACATAGACATCAAACGTAACGCCAGCTCCCTCTTTAATCTGGGTGTTACACACTACCATCTCAGTTCGTACTCTTTCCCAAAATGAAAGGCGCCTAACGAATCTCAACGCACCCAAAGAGGAGTTTGACGAAGCAATACATTCTTGGAAGTCAGCTATTGAGCTCCAACCATCCAGCGCAGATGCACACACTAGTTCGCCCGTTCCTACCTGTTAAGGCGGTCTCCTCTCAGCTTTGTCTTCGTGTATGCAGACCTGGCGAGCGCGTACTTGATTCATTCACAATCCCGGCCCGATCTCGCCCTCCAGCACCTCCAGTGAGACATCTATTCTTACCCTGCAACCATAATTTATCTCATCATTCATTATCTTACGTTTCAGAATTGCAGCTAAACTTGCGCCCGAGGATCCTGAAGTTGCATTCAATCTGGCCTCGGTCCTGGAGGCCTGTTAGTATTTATCCTTCTTGGAACAAACAATTTCTGATGCTCCGAATAGTCGGGCGTCTCCCAGAGGCCTTGGAATATTACATGCGCAGCAAGCGGTATGGCGTCGATCGCGCTGCTGTTCATATCAAAGACGTGAGCCTACTTACCACCACTACCCAAGCTTCTATACTACCTGGTGACAAATGCATGTCCCCCATAATTGCACCTTCCAGATTTCCGCAAAGATAGAAAAGCAACCTGAAGGGACGAATGGAACCACAACAAAACCTTCGACGACCTGAGAACCTCATACCCAGTTCTCAAAGGTCTGTCGCTGGAGAACGCCCGAGAATTTTTTCTGATCGATGATGGGAAGAGGCCCTTATTGTTCTGCAGCACTTCCCAGGAGGGCGCGAACTGGAGCTGTGGTGGTGTTAGCGCGTCATGACGCCAACACGCCTAAATGTATTGGCACTCTAGACACTAAAGCGCCCAGCGTACTTTCAGCTATAGACACATGACAAACCAAGAATTGCACGGAAGTGAACTCATTGCCCAAATCAAGGGAAAGGCGATTGGTATGCGGTATGAACCGCGCCAAACATATCATACAGACACGCCGCCCATCTCGAATATGTTTGGAATTGAGATCTCTACACGCCTCGCCTTGTATCCTGTGCAGACCAAAGTGGAGCCTGGACAGACGCATACAGTATATTCTTTCCTACTCGTTTCTGTTTCCCCGAGGAAAGGCTCTCCACGTCGCGCTCCGACCCGAACCCCACCTGTCACGACGGCGACTGTGACCGCTCCCGCTATTGCCACCCACATGGTTCCAGGGAGATTGAGTTGTGCCTTGTGTACCGTGGGCGTTGACATGCAGGGACGGGGAATTTCGCAGGCGCCGGAGGATATCGCGCACATCCTTCCTACTATACCCCGTCGGGGGCTGTTGCGCCAGAGTCAGGGTAATGAGTTTGTCATACTCACCAGGCTGTGGCGGCTCCAGGGTGGACGCAAAGCGCGAGAGGATGCGCATCCCATGATTGGCATCTGTTATTGTTGGGTGGTTTCGCCCTGGGCCGACCGAGATTGTCAATATGAGAGGCCATTCCAGGTTGTGAAGGAAGCCTACTCATCCTCAACCGCGCCGCGCAGACCTGGGGTGCATTTGCGAGTTAGAGTTATGGGGGTAAGCCGGGAGGTCTTTCTTTTGCACCCACCTCGTATGGTGTATCGAAAACAATTATCCAGACGGCTGTACCCGGGAATTCGCGCGCAATGCCAGTCCAATGAGATCTCTGCCTACATGTTTCATGAGCACAGACCAAACCAGTCCCTTCCATACCATTCTTACTCACGTGGAATCGAGGTTCGTTCTATCTATGCAGACAGACAACCCTTGCCGGAGGCAAGTCCGGCTTAGGTCCTCGACTCTGCGCCTATTACCGAGCTCATCCTGGTTGCACCTCCTGATCTGAGGGATATATCTCTGAAGTGCTTCTGCAAATGTAGACTGAGGGGGGGGAGAAGTCATACGTAAGCCATCCATGAATGTCGGGTTGCCACACGGGCAAGGGGTAGTACGGCAGCCATATCGCAAGACAAGCCAGCTTACTAGTAGCAAAAGTAGCGGACATACCTTGCCTGAAGCAATAAGACCGACGAGTATGATGACTACCCTTTCCGCACCCAACTCAATGGGGCGGAGGTTGCGATACATTCAAGTTTTCTTTCAACCAGCCCGACTCGGCTAGGCCGCTTTCGTACATTCAAAGCTAACAAACAACGCGGCCACGTGGCTCTGCCGATATAGAATGTTCAAACACTTCCGAGTCGAGCTGTGTTTCGCACTTGGACCTCACTTCTGTGACACAAATGACACCCTTATCATTACCCTAAGTTACTACGAAATTTTGGGAGCGGCGGTGGGAAACGGGCTGTTGGCACCGCTGATCGAAAGCAGAATGTAATTACGGGAATGAATAATGGATCAACGATTCTCGCAAAGGATCTAATGACACCAAGGGATCGATTGTTGTCTCATGACGACCGTTCTCCCATACACACAAATCATAACATGATTGCGGCCCAACTCGACTGCCGCTCTCGTCGTTCCGTGCGTTGAAATCGAAAAGGGTGGCTGCGTTTCACCGAGTACGTGATATAGATAAACTGACCCCCCGCCCTGGCGGAAATGCAAGCATGCATTCCGAGGGAAGAAGTCTTCAAAAACGGTAGACACAAAGGGCTTAGGTTGCGCCAAGTTCTGAGGACCCGTTCTGATTTCACCTGCTTGTCAGGGTGGGTCAATTTGATGTGCTGGAGCCTTGCGGCGTGCTGAAAACAAAAGACCTTTGCACGTGTCGCGCAACCTGGTGAGCAGCAGAAGTTCGTTTAGGAGAATCATGACCAATCTTTGTACCCATACGGTCGGCTCAAGGGCAAGCGCCTCGTCATTAGACATCTGAGAGAGAGGAAGATGCCGACAGGTGATCATGTCGACCTACAGAAACAAAAAGACATCCGAGAATCGTATATTGAGGTCAAGAAGCGACCCTCTTCCAGCTCATCTGTATCCCCGCGGGTATATTCTTGCCTGTCCCACAGGGGACAATTCCGACAGACACTCTGATGGTGGTTGCACAGCGGGGAAAATAATTCATTCGTAAGATCTACGGGCTTCCAACCTGGATTGCGCGAGCGTCCGATGAACAATACTCGCCACAATCAGACTTCAACTCACCTGGAGAGAAAACAAAAGGGCGGCAGCAGTAGTAGTCATGGACGCGGCGAGTCCCCGCGTTGGCGCGCGCTTCCTTCCCGCCGCTGCTGTTCCTCGACATCGCGATCGGGATTCAGTTCTGCCGCTACAGTCATGAACCTGTAGTAATGGATATACGCAAAAAAAAAAAAAGTCAGCTGAGCAACGGGGGGGTTCTGCGTGGGACGTACTGTGCGCTATGGATCCCGGCGAGCGTCCGCATCGCGTCCAAGTCAAGGTGCAGCTGCTCGAAAAGGTCCGCGGTCTGGCCCATGGCGCGCGAGAGGCGGGCCAGGCTTTTAGACAGATGAGTATAATTCCTATCTTTTGCCTGTGACGCGCTTTTCGCATGCGGGTGGCCGTTCATCTTTTGGCGCGACACCGTGACCAGCCTGAGATGCAGGCGCGCTGCGTACGGTTGTGGCGGCTTATAGGAGGCCGCCGTTCACGTGATGAAGCCACGCTGTCACCGGACCTAGACACGATCGCGCCTGTCAACTAAGCTCTCCTGCGCTGCGAACTTGAATCATCACTAAAGTTTCTTAGTGGTACCGTTACTGTGGTATTTCAGGACGAATGGAAATTTGACGTGCCAAATTAATCGGGCGTAGGAAAGGGTCATCACCACTCAAACAAGCTCGTCCCTTGTCCAGTCAGGTTGCTCAGAGATGCCGCAAGTTTTATTACTTTTTGGGAAACCTATGTGGGGGCAACGGGCCCCTTTTCATCAAACATTACAGGATAAGGATCAAGATAAACAGAACACGAAACCGTGATAAGGTGACAAGGGGGTCGTGGATGGAATACAATGGTTGGGGCATCGTCAACTGGGGAAGTGGGGGAAGTTGATATGAAACATCAAGAGACTCAGAGGCAGATGAGAATCACTGGGGTGGAAGGAGGTCAAAATAATGGTGGGTAGATTTTTTTACTGTAAACGAGAGGGAGAGGGGGAGAGAGCATGAAGACGAAGTAGAAAGATGGAAATGAGAGAACAACGGCTACAAACATCGGATGGGAAGGTCGTGAGAGAGTGAGAGAGTAGGCAATAAGTTGCGATAATAGAATCAGGCGGGAACAACCAGTACCAGACCGACTGTAGCGTCAAATCGGTAGTGACACGATTAGATATTCAGAGGAGGAACCGAGCCCCCACCGAAAACCCCGGCGCGCTGTAGGCTACCCGACGCCCGCCCTCTCGAATTTGGGTGATGGCCATGAGGATGATGATGTTGTTGGTGGCGCCGACCTGTCGCGGTGCCCATCATGGTCTTTCGCTTGAGCATTTTATCTCTGCGTGATTCCTTGTCTTTGCGCGGTTTAGAATGTAGAGGGCCATGGCCATTTTGGCCTATTGTATGTTTAGTTGATGTGGGGTCACTGTCACGGTCCCGAACAGGCATAATAACAGGCGAGATGACCATATCCACTCGGCTTCGAGAGCTCTTCTTCTTACCCTTGCCTTTCTTTGACGATGAACCCGGAGACTGATTACGGCCCCTGCCCGACGGCCACACACCGTTGAATGGGCTACTGCGAATGATGCTACCGTATGCGAGTTCGCCGGTGCCATCACTCAAAGGTCCATTTTCCCGTGTACGCCGGAATGTACCCATAGGGATTCGGTCCCAGCGGCTGAGGCTCTGAAGATGGCGCCCACCATCATCGGTTGCGCTAGCTTCGGGATCGCCTAGGGTACTGAGAGACTTTCCGGGGGTTGCAGGTGCATCGAATGGATCAGAGGCGAGAATTGAGGTATCGAGAACGTCATCTAGGCGGATGGGTTCGGCAAGAGGGAGGTCGGGCGAGGTGAGAAGAGTTGGGTCTTCGGACAGTGCTGGCAGTCCAAAGGGAGCGGAAGATAGATCAAAGGATACATGTGACAAAGAGAGAGATCTGTCGCGGCTCTGGAAAGAGTTAGGGTTGGGAGTGGATGGAAGTTCAGGACCTTGGACGCACCCTGCTCACGCTTCGTGCTGAAACAGATTCGGAGTGGCGGCGACGGCAACTTCTTCGGAATGGACTAGGAACAACAGGGCGAGATCCATCGATAACCGCGTGGCGAAGGGAGTCAGTTCTCAAAGCCTCGAACATACCCATGAGCGGGAATCGTGGCGTTCCTCGATCAGATGAGGCACTGAGGATGATACTGCTGATATCGCTCATAGGAGGCTCCGGTGCATCCTCGTCATCGTCCCCAAATCCACGGCCAGCAAGGATATCCAGAGGCTGTGGAGACTGATTGGAAATAACATCCCTGACACGTGGTCCGGGACTCATAGTGGAGAGCGGGTTAATGGAGAAGAGGGGAACCACTGGTGGACGGAAGAGGCGCATCGCGCGGGCGGTAGGTAAACCATGGTCATCGACGAGCTCTTCGTCTGTTGTATCCCCGTCATTGCTCTCCACTTCCTCTAGACCATCGTTTTCGTCCTCACTGTCTCCCATGTCACCTTCACTTTCGGACATTCGAATGTCCGAACCAGAGTTGGGATCGGACGCCGTAGCAGCCTCAATTAGGAGTTGAGCGGCATTGGCTTCAAAATCCCAGTCAAGAAGTCCTTGGCCATCTTGGAGTCCGTTGGTAAAAATTACAGAGCCGTCCCAACCCTCGGTAATCTCGAAGATACCTTGAGCGAGTGCGAGGGAGGATGGTTCGATAGTTACTGAAGATCCATCTTGGGTGGTAGCAGCAGCGGCCTCATGGGGAAGAGTCGGCAGTTCCGGGCCGGAATCCGAGTCGCTTAAACCGGCAAAAAAGACGTCAGCATCGAAGCTTGACTCTTCGCCTTCGGACCAGCCAGTTGCGATACCAATGTACGAACCCCGCGCACGCCCGATACCATCCTCTTCATCGCCTTCCCCATCGTCGCCTTCGGCCTCTTCGGCATCCTCCTCTGCTTCGTCATCGGACTCATCGCTGTCAACATCCATATCGTCGTGACTAGGGCTGACACTCTTTTTCCGAGACCGGATCTCCCAATCGCTCCGACGTTCCGTTCTCTTCATCATACCATCACCGAGCAACTCGCGCTTGAGACGCGCTTTGTCATGAGCGCGGGCGCGTTGTTCCTCAGTTGTTCGAATAAAGTTTTCTTCTTCTTCTGCAACCGATGAGTCGGAGAAGTCTGTGAGCTCGGATTCCTCAGAGCTGGAGCTGGAACCCGCGGAACTCTCGTTTGCAGAGGAGAACTCGTCAGCGGAGATAAATGTAGGGAAGTCCTGGTTTTGGACGAATTGACCATAAGCCGTCACAGAACTGCCAGCGCCTACATCGTGACTCCTACGTGCCGACGTGGAATCGGTACCGCCCCTGGTGTGGTAGTCATGGCTGCCGCCGACTATTGCCTGGGGTTTTAACGACTTTCCGGTCGTGTCTTTGGCCGTAGATTTGGGTTTGGAGGGCCTTTTGTCGGTCGCTCTTTGGTAAGCGGTTGCGCGGACACCCGTCTTTGGAGTGGGCGTTGGACGTTGGGCTCGGTTGTGTGCATCTATACTTTTGTTTTGCTTTTTTGAGGGAGGTGTGGGATCTTTTGAGGTAGGAAGACGACTCCGAGTGAGGAGAGTAGCAGGAATGGTGAGCTTTATTTTTAACGGGGCCGAGGTGGCGGAGTGTGTATGAACGGAGGGCGAAGGAAGTGCTTCGGGTGAGATTTGATTGTGAATTTGACGACTGCCAGATGTGAAAGGAGTTGGAGTCGGAACGGCGGATTTGTTGTTGCACGTGCAGGCACCTTCGCATATAGGACAAATGTCGTCGTCTTCTTCGTCTAGTTGGTGCATGGAGGATGTATGGGCGTGAGGAGGCGACATTGCGGAAGTCTGTTTGCTTTGACGAGCTGAAGTGTGGGGTGAGCGGACGTGCAACGGCGAGGGTATGGATGTAAGATGGGAGATGGTCGATTATCGATTTGAGATGAACGAGGCGAGAGGGAGGAAAAACCGTGAGGTAATAGCATAGAAAAACAAATTTGATTCGCCTCGAGGGGGTCACAAAGGTTTGTTTAATTGGGTGACCTCACCGCTCCCGAGATATAGAACCGAACGGGGGAGAAAAAGGTAAGTACGCACTATATGATGTACTTTTGGCCATGTTTTGCAACGAATGGACATGGGTAAGTCTGAGTTTGATCCAGATTGAAAGAGTGGAAAAGAAGAACAAAATATCAAAGCCCTGAGGGCGTTTGGAAAGGAAAGGAAAGAAGGTGAGAATCAATAACTTAATTAAAGGCGACGATTCATATTCCGCAATCAATTTCTAGGCACGTGGCCATAAATACGGTATCTAAACAACTACAGTACTCTCATATGTCTCCTCAACGTCTGTCCTCTTTTTTCCCCCTCTTGTATTGTATTTCATCCAATTGACGCGTTCTTCATCTAGGTATATCCTTGGCGCAACAAATCGCCGAGTTAGATGAGCCCCCTCCTGTAGGTGCGCCTCGTCGTGTAACATTCATCAGTCTCGTGCTCACTATTCCTTTTGTGTTTTTTGGTCAGACTTTGATCCCGAAGACGATTCATCCGCTCAGTTCGGAGATGGGGTGGATGCGCGGGGGCACTACGTTGAAGTAGCGTGGGTACATTTTCCCGCTCACTCTGCGAAAGTTAACAGTGTTTCCAGACCTTCAGCCCTCCGTCACCGTCTGGACTGTGTCATCGATCCCAAGTATATTGGCGTCAAGACATCACGTAAACGACTGGAAGAGGATAGTACCCTTGGAGCTGGCTTTGAAGACTTGCACGGACAAAGTAACTCCGAATCTCAGTGCCCCTCAAGTGAAGGCGGCTATAGTGAAGGAAACGAAGATCAAGTCCTGTCACAAGCAGAGGAGGAATGTGGCGATGAGGAACAGCCACCCCCGCGGCTTGTCAAAGATGCACAAGAGAACGCAGATCACGAGAACAACTTCTCCACAACAGTCCGACAAAGACGCGACGAGGACAGAAAAAAAGGCAGAGCCGTATCCAAGCAACTAGTGAGTGTGGTTTATCGGCAAGATGTGTCCAGCTTACAGCTCTGATTAACGGTCACAAGACACTTTGGGACAGTTTGCTTAATGCCCGAATACGTTTACAAAAATCTGTCACAACGTCCAATCAACTCCCTCCCGTGAGTTGCGTACACCCCATATCCCCCTCGTATAATTTGACACTCCGATCGTATTACTTATATTTATTCGTTTCAAAGCCCACTCAAATATCCGGGTTGATATCTCATCGTCGTTGCCTTGAGGCACGTCACGCGCTACTTGGTGAAGCTCTCATACTCGTAGAAGAATTGTCGGTCTTGCGTGAGGTGCATATCTCCGCTGTCATCCGCCCCTTTGGAGTCAGCAGACGGTTTATTTATTACGTCTATGGATGACAGGAGCTCATGAAGGAGGACGGGGAAGTCCAATGGCAGCCGCGCAAACGACGCCGTGTGCAAGACGGGAGTGAGCAGGGGCGGCGTTATCCTTTACCAGAGATCGATAATGTCGATCAAGATTGGGATGCCCTGATCAGGGAAGCGAGCGAAGATGCAACGGGGCTTGAGCATGCGTGAGTATTTCCTCTGGAGTTTTGGGGCCCCCACCTGGTCTCCACGAGTGCTTCGCTGCGCCCAAGCGGTGTTGGAGCCTGGTCAGGCGTTAGCAATTTTCGGGCACCCCTTTCGATGCCCCCGGTCGCCTCTACCCTGTCATCCGGCTCACACCATCGTGCTAGGTACCATGCGCACCTGACGCGTACTTTGGCAAAATGGTCAGCAAAAGTAGCGGCGGTCGCACCATCCGCCCTGCTTCCTGCATCCCGCAAGAGGTTCTCTCAAGCGGGCAGTGCGATGGGAGGAGCAAAAAGTGTTGGAACACAGATAGAGGAGATGCTCCAGAGTGAATGGTCCGCACTCCTGTCCCGCACGCGACTAAGAAGGGGTAAGGGCTCTCGTGTGACCGGTGAACATGATTCAGATGAAGGAGGGGACGACGGACCCGGAGAGGACGTGGAAGTTTTTGATGACACCGATTTCTATCAGCAACTCTTACGCGACATCATTGATACCAAGGGAGGTGCCGAGCAAGTAGACTGGATGGCAAACCAGAGGAAGAGGAAGTCCAAAAAAGCTGTCGACACCAAAGCCAGCAAAGGGCGGAAGCTTCGGTTCGTCGTGTATTTTTTTTTACCATTGACTTTGCCTACGGGTAGTCTACAGATATCAAGTCCACGAGAAGATACAAAATTTCATGGTCCCAGTTCCTCACTCGGCGGGCGCGTGGCACGAGGCACAGATCGACGAATTGTTTGCCTCGTTGCTTGGAAAGGGATTTGAAATGAGAGATAATCGTGAAGATGAGATGGAAGATGAACAACCGTCGGCTGAACCAGCCTTGCAGCTCTCTGCAGATGCGCTTAGAGGATTCAGGATATTTGGTTAGGTAGTTTTAGCTTAATTTGTCAGCGATGGCCTTAGGCGCACTCGTCACTCACTGTCCAGTCAAGTAAAGTCGCGTCCGACTCGAACAGCAAATGTCCTTCTTCTAGGTCAGCTGAATTTCCCAAGGGACACTGTATGCATAGTACTCTGTCGTCTTTGTTATAATTGTCGCAATCATCCACCTCCCAATTCCGTCTACAATTACGTTCTGCAGACAATCCCACTGACCCGCCATGGAGCCTTTTGAAGACGAGAACCCCTTCTCGACTGTCGACCCACCGCTTTCTTCTGCCTCCTCTAACTCTCACGTTGATGTCTCCGCCCCTTCATCGCCTGCGAACAACACCGTCACCTTATCCGTCTCGCCTCCGCGCCTTGCCATTCAACCTCCACCGCCGCGAAGTGGCTTTCCTTCCCAAGGTTCTGGGCACAGCCCTCGCCCCCCGACGTCCAAGAGCGACTTTTGCTGTATCCGTGATCAGTGGTTACACTCGGGGGAAGACGTTGAGATTGTGGTGCGTGCATACCGTACTAGCTTCGCCCACTGACCACGGGCTGATGTGCGTGCCCGTGCAACACGCAGATCACGGATGCGCAAAAGACCAGCGAGAATTCAACTTCGCCGTACATCACCTATGTCATCCGTTCGGGCGTGAGTCTATGAAATAACAGTCTTACGGGCAGAGCACCCTCTGAGTTTTTCCGCGTGTAGAATGCGGAAGCCCGCCATCGTTACTCAGATTTCGAGTCTCTGCGCTTAAACTTGACGAAGCTGTACCCCACCTTGATCATTCCTCCTATTCCGTCAAAGCAGTCGATCAGCGACTATGCTATCAAGCAAGCTAAAGCTCGCGAGGACGTGGCGATGATAGCACGGCGCAAGCGCATGTTGCAGACCTTTCTGAACCGAATTGCACGACATCCAATTATCTCAAACGAGCATGTGTTCCATCGATTCCTCCAAGGAGAGGTATCGTGGGTGCGTTTCCATTCTCTTTGACAAGATTGGGTTATTGCTTTGCCTTACCCTCGCTGTCATAGACCGAGATCTTACACTCGCCCCCGATCTCACTACTCCCAAAAAACATCCTCAAGGCGCCTGCACACAACCCTACCGACCCCAACGCTTCGCCTGCGTACGAGGCGCTGCCCAACCCGTCCCCGGCTCACCCTCTGCGTCGCCCGGACCAGCGCTTTTTGGACTCCGAAGTGTTTACCAATAAGTTCGCTTCACATCTCAGCGGGCCGATGGAGAAGGTGACCCGAAGGACAATGAAGCGGTGGTCAGGTCGGTTCCAGTCTTCGTTTTGTGTTTGAGTTTGGGCCCCGTGTTTCATGCCTTCTTTTCCCCTTGCCCCTGTGCCGTGTTAATCGTTACTGAAATCTCCGCTCCTCACGATAGATTGTGCGCAAGATCACATGGAGTTGGGCGCGATATGGAATGGCTTCAGCCTAAATGAGAGCGGCGAGCTTGCCGCAGCTATCGAGAAGACTGGTCAGGCCATCGACGCCACTTCTATGAGTACGACACGCCTGGTAAGTCCATAGACTCACGTCATTGGTGGAGAGCAACACCCACTGGCGCCACTCCGTATAGCTGCAGGACCTCGAGCAAAATTGGCAAGAACCCTTGCACGAGTACTCCCAGTTCGCGTCCATCATCAAGAAGTTACTCGCATATCGCCACCAGAAGCATGTACAACTGGAGATGACCCAGGACGCCCTCGAATCGCGCCGCGAGTCCCTGAACGAGCTCGAAAAGAGCGAAAGGGAAGCGAGGAGGCTCGAGGAGGCACTCGACCGCGGCCTCTCGCGTTCTATCCCCGCAAATGCCGCCAACAGCCCCTCTTTACCCGACTCACCCAACGAGGACGGAGCCAGTGCGGGTGCAGGAGAAGGAGAGGGAGAAGGAGAAGGAGGAAATGAACAACACGAGAACCCAGGTTCAGTGTTTCTCCCACCGCACCCAGGACCCAGTCCCGTAAGGCGGAGGGCCCCGGGCATGGGTTTGTTGAGTGCACTGAGCTATACGATTCACGGGATGATGGACGCGGACCCCGAATCGGCGCGGCGGAGCGGCATCAGCAAGACAAGGGAGACGATATCACAGGTAGCTGCTCTTGTAGTGCGCATCACTGTCGATGGCTGAGAGTCATGTGCCCCTTTAGCTGGAGGACGCGCTGCATCTTTCGGCACAGGACCTCAAGTACGCCAGCTCTACTATTCAAGCTGACTTGGACCGTTTCCAGCGCCAGAAGGTTGCAGATATGCGTGAGATGTCGATCAGCATGGCGCGTAGCCATCGCGAATGGTGTAAGAAGGTACCTATATTCATCCCTTCGAAGCCGAGCCTTCATTCGCTGATGAACCCTTGACAGAACTTGGAGGCTTGGGAAGAGGCAAAGAAAGAGATTGCGAAGATTCCTGAACACCCTAATAGGATACCCTCAGAACGGGTGGCCACTACGGGGCCGCCTGCCGCTGGCCCCTCGACTGTAAGGAGAGACTCTACGGCCACGATCAATGGACGATGATCAGGTACAAACCGGGTGCCTGCAGCAGAAAAGATCCTCGGATATACCTCGTCTTTTCTCTCTCCGGCGGTGGACCTCCGCGATATTTCCGTAGCACGAGTTTTTTTTTTTACACTGTTTTCTTTCTTTCCTTGCTTTTTGCTTAATATTGAGTCGTCAAGCTTGAAATCTTGAGCTTGAGGACTACAGCGAGGCAGTGGCCCGAGTGTAAATACCTATTGTACACGTTCCTACAAAAATAAGCGCCGCGTTGAACAGGGTCCCATTTCCTTTCCCGGGGCTGGATAATTTTTAATAGCAACTTGCACGACCCACCTCTACTGCCACTTCCTTCACGCTTCCTTCACGATTCCGTCTATCACTTAGCTCAGAGCCTTTTCTCCGTCTTCACTCCTTAGCCACGCCAGACCCGCTATTCTTAAATTATGGCAACGACGAAGGGGGAATACAAAAATGTACCCCTAGACGAAGATGCCGTCGAGCTCAGAAAGGCAGTCGCGATGGGAGGCGTCAAAGAACCCGTGGTTTCTTCGGCGAGTGCGTGATATTTTGCGCGCGAGGAAACGCCAGTGATTCTCAACCCCAGGTGGATTCGCGTCGGGCGCTAGGCCTATCTATCGCTTGCTACTGCCTGGCATCCATTCTGATGACCGTGGTCAACAAAGTGTGTACCCCAAATTACATTTTTATTGTCGCGTTTGAGCGGGCGCTGAGGCTGGCGGCAGTACGTGGTCTCGGGACGCAACTTTTCTATGAACCTCTTGCTCCTGTGTATCCAGTCCTCCGTCTGCGTCTTTTGCGTCTTGGTGGTGAAGAAGCTTGGGGTCATCTCTTTCCGTAGTTTCGACCTGGCCGATGCCAAGGCCTGGTTCCCGATCAGCTTTTTGCTGGTTAGCGTCATTTATACGGGCTCGAAGAGCTTGGTGAGT
>QLOS01002338.1:0-30435 GCA_003313725.1 Russula sp. MG48 | reverse complement strand
TGATGGTGGTGGTGATGATGAGGGGACTGGCCGCGGCGTTGATGGCGGATTGGTACTGACGGGATTGCCGTTCCAGGGGAGCGTGAGGATCGGGAGGAAAGGGCTGCAGTGAGAGCGGATGCGGTGCCCGTGGCACATGTATTGTAATTGTCTGCGAGTGGAAGGCGTGCACAGTATATTACCGGGCGCACTTTTTTACTGTGTCTGTTCGAGTGCTGTATTGTATTCGGGATGACAGTGTTTAAAATCAGGCACGTTATATGCTTATTCATCTTCTGCGCTACTACTGTACAGTACTAGTACAACTTTCGAAACAGCTGTAAGGGCACAGCCTGTGCGCGGTGTACACAGCGAATATTGTACCTCCGACAGGGCCACAGCCTCCCTCAGTAATACATAATCCCTCAAATCCCTTTCTGCTAAACTGCTACCACTACTGCTCGATGAACCCTCAAAAGTACGTCGAAAGCCCTCACTGGTTCCCGTATCTGACTCTGTACTCGCTAATTGTAATCCCTATTCAGGCGCACTCGAAAGCCCATCAGCGGTCCATCCTCAGGCTCCCAAACAAGGGTTAATATCACCCAACATTCATCCTCTCGCGGCTCTCCGACCTCCATAGATGGCGCTTCTAAGATCCGCAAGACGAGAAGGCGTGTCGTACGTCGCCGGAACGGATCAGGGCAACGAGAATCAGGTACGTCTGACTCTTATACGCTGCGCCCACAACGATCCCTTAACTGTGTCGTGCAGGCCGGATTTCCCCACGTGTGACAATCGGAGCGCTTCCCGACAATGTCCTCCTGGACATCTTCGACTTCTACCGAGAGGCCACAATGGAGGGTTGGGTGGCAGCGCCACGGTGGCCGTGGAATAGGCTGGTGCACGTGTGCCAAGGATGGCGATACCTCGTGTTCGCATCACCGCTCCGTCTCGGTCTGTGCCTTCGCTTCACATCTAAAACACCTGTGAGGGAGACGTTGGATGTCTGGCCGCCCTTGCCTATCGCACTAGACTTGTCGAATCCCTTCGATGATGTGGATAACGTCCGAGTCATTGCCACACTCGAGCACCGTGACCGCCTACGCTCCATTGAGATGGATCCAACAAGTTCACAATTGGAGCGATTGGCCCCAATGATGCAGGAGCCATTTCCGGCACTGATATTGCTTCAACTTTCGACTGATGAGACTACCCCGGCGCTTCCCGATATATTCTTAGGTGGATCCGCCCCACGTCTACGAATACTCAAACTAGGTGGCATTCCATTCCCGGGATTGCCAAGACTTCTTTTGTCTGCCAGCGACCTTTCTGATCTCTCCCTTTGGGGGATACCGCATACCGGTTACATTTCACCCGAGGCAATGGTGACATGCCTATCCGCATTGACTAGGCTCAGATCCCTTACTATCGAATTCGAATCCCCTGTATCTCGCCCCGATCGACGTCCACCTCCCATAACACGTGTTATCCTCCCTGCTCTCGAAGACTTTGCGGTTCCGAGGTGTTAGCGAGTATTTGGAAGACCTCGTAGCCCGAATCGTTGCTCCTCGACTCAACGATCTCTACGTCACTTTCTTCAATCAGGTCATCTTTGACATCCAACAACTCCCCTACTTCATCGACCACGTAGGGATGCTCAGGTCACGGTCATTGACTTGTGCGGTGGTAAACTTTGCCTATGACTACGTCGAGATGAATCTTTTTCCGACACGGGGGACAGATCTCCTCGGAGAACTCGAGCTGACAATCTCTTGCAGAGCGGTAGATTGGCAAGTCCGATCTATGTCACAGATATGCAACCAATTTTCGTTTCTCCCGTCCATCGTTGAAGAGCTCGACATCAAGGTTAGCCATCTTGATCTAGAATCAACTTGGCAAGTCGACATGGAAGACACGCAATGGCTAGAACTACTCCGCCCATTCACTGCTGTTCGGATCCTTCGGATAGCTCGCGAGCTGCAGTCGCTCATTGTGCCGGCACTGCAAGAACTCACTGGGGAAAGGGCCACGGAGGTGTTACCTGCGCTGAACATTCTTCACCTAGAGGAGTATCCGCCATCTGGATCTGACCAGCAGGCCATCGAGCCATTCATCGCCTCACGTCAGTATTCCGATCATCCTGTCCTTGTCCACCGCTGGGAAAGGCTATGGAGATGACCTCTAATCCGAGTCAATTGGCACTGGCAAGTGCTCTCCATACTTCATTCCGTTGACGCTCGATGCTGTCTACTTACTGTCACCCTTTCTTACACCCGTTGTTTCATGCTTTTAATGCCTACTGTTCCTGCTAACCCACTATGATCCCCATATCGAACTCCATTCGTATCATGGGCACACACTCAATGTAATATGATACAATTGATACTATCACCGTGACCCAAGGCGGATTTTATGAAGTCTAGGGAGTTAACTCAAACAAGACGATCAGCAGACATAATAAACTGTGATGTGCGCGCCGAAATCTCTGGCTACGACGTCCATGCACCTATGCCCACCCCCAGCCAGTTATTATCCTCATCAATCCTATCTGTATGCCCCCCAAATAAGACATACGATGGTCTCACTTGTGCCAGTGGTTTGTATTCCAGCTAGTGCTAGAGCTTGTAACGCATCATTTGTATTCCAGCTAGTGCTAGAGCTTGTAACGCATCATTTGTATTAGGGTGGGCGTCACGAAAACCAGCCAGGGTGAGGATGGCGCACCCCCTCCTAACACGTGCCGTCGTCGTCGTCGTCGTCATCGTCGTCAGTGGTCCATTAGCCAGGCAGGCTCAGGATTGTCCGCAACAGTTGTGATGGATGCCACAGCAGAGCTGAGGTAGGGCCTCGGGTCATCTTGCTGGAGCATGCCATCGTCATCGTCGTTGTGACAGGGTGCCAAGAAGCCTCGGCACGGAGGGAAGCCCTCACACCGTGTCGGTGACGTGGGATGTCGTCGTTTGTGGCTGCTCAAAGCCTGGGATAGCGGTAGCGATGGTCATATGCAATTCTGGGGACACGTATCATCATCAGGGCCATCGACGTCGTTGGCTGGCCCGGGGGTAGGGTGAATCGGTGGTGGCCGCCCTGTGCTGCGTCGGTGGCGCCTGTCGTCATCCTCATCGTCTGTGGTCGTCTACCCTGAAGCTGAAGCGCCGTAGAGATGGTCTGATGTTGGTGACGCGTGCTGTCGTCGTCGTCATTATTGTCCTTTTCCTAGGCTGCTCCGAGCCTGGGGTAGAACGAGGATGCACCCGCTCGACATGCTGGTGACACCTGTCATAGCCGTCATCGTTGGCGCTCGCAGTCCCAAAGCGAAGTGGAGTAAGGACAGCCCCGCATCAAGTTGGTGACGCGTATCAATGCCGTGGTGGTGATCATTTTTATCCTGGCATGTCCCGTGCCAGTGCTGTGCAGATGCAGAGTTAGTAGAAATAAACTTGGAGGAAGACTCACTTGGCTCCTTAGTTCCAGATTAGCAACTTAACAGATATATAACCCAGGAGATCACACTTGAGACTGAGGGGCCATAGTGGCATGATGATGGCGACGGTAGTGGGTAGTAGAATTGTAGGAGATGAGTGAACAAGTTGAGCGCTTCCCCGAGTCCTTTCTTGTAGCCTCTGGTTAGCTCTCCTCTCCCTCAGTTTCTCACTCTGCACACGCTACGGCTCTACGCAAGTTCTACTTGACTAGTACGACTACCTCCAGAGTAACTGCGTGTCGAGCACTCTCATCACCCGCTCCTAGGAGCATTCATCCTCGCTCCCCGTCACGGTGTTCTTCACCACCCTACACTGTCCCATTCCCCCAACCGTCCCCTACTATCTCCGCTTCCTTACCTCACTTAGGCGTCATTATCGTCCTCTCTGCTCTCGTACCCTCAAACGTCATGACGTAGTAACCTTCCATGCTTCCACTGGTCACTTTCTTCCATTCTTAGCCACTCTCCCCTCTTTGTGTTGCTGATCATTGATCCCATGCCCTTCTGTGAGCCCACACATTTTCACGTCTGCCAGTGATCCGCTCTAGTTTTCTCTCTTCTCTATTCCTTCCTCATGTTTTTCATCAAATATTCCACCATCACTGTGCGTATCTGCCCGTTTTGGTCTTTTCTTTCGCATCTCCCCACTCTTAATGCTGCAACTCTGGGTGGAACAGACTCTCCCCTTTGCAGCAACTCACTCTTCGCCCACGTACAATCCTACTCTTAGCTCTCCCATGTCTACCGTCAGGCAATCAGTTGTCCCAACTGCGTCTGTGATCGTCCTCTCCCTCCTTTCTATGGCTGGCGATACGGCCATATTATTGCTCAGGCTACGGTCGCTGGAGCTAGTGTCCAAGGCGGCCTATTGCGGGATGCGACCTGGCCATGTGCACGTAGGATCGATCGATCCAACGTGGACCATCGAACCCCATATGAAGAGTATGTTTATGCTTATCCCTTTACCATTCCCTTACAGCCCTGACAGTCTTCTAGTCCCCGTCCCCGCCAGCCTCCAGGCCCCCCTGGCAACGATCCACCCGTATGATCCATCTCTGACCTGGTCCACCTCACCCAATTTTTTTTATTCCTGGTGCCCACAATCTTACCATCGACGCTACCTCGATGATTATCAATCCAGTCCCTTCAGTCATTGCCTTCACTGTACCCTCGTCTTCTATTAGTCATCTAGATCCTCTCCCCACCAGACACGATAACTCCCTCGCCTCCATCACTTCAGATCCTTTCACCCTCACCACCGCAAACATCACCTTCTCCCTTCAAGGCAGCGTCTTTCCCATTCACCTGTCAGCGACCCCTGCGCCCTCGTCGTTCGTCTCTGGTTACCCCTCTGGTGTTACTATCAATTCCAATCACGTCCTATTCAAGCTGTTCTCCGACTGCACTGCCCACACTAATTCGCCGTGTCATCGATGACCTGAGGTTTTGTGCGGCGTCACAATTAAGTGCATGATAAACCGTGCTTCGGGCCCAGCCCCCCGTACCAACGGTGCACGCGCGAATCGCCTTGCCAGAGGGCATGGTCTTGGCGCTTCACGCCAGCCGCGTGCTATCGGACATACTCATCTTTGACGGACCACTGTCAATAGCATCCGCACCCACAACCACAATAACAAGACGAAGCATATTAGCAGTCAGCGATGCCAAAACGCCGACGACGACGATGACGACGATGTGCCACCGGCACCTCCACCATCCCCACTCCTACCACACGCCTCTGCGAGCGTCCGGCTGAACACCTGGTTCACCTTGCTGAGCGCACCGGCAGTCTGTGGTGCGACTGGGACGAGTAGGGGACACGGCGCTCCGCCTTGGGGCGTGGTTTGCTGATGTCCCACTGAGGTGCTTCCCGGGCGCGAGCGCGAGTTTCGCAGCTTTGTTAGCAGGGCCAATTTTAGTCCTGGTGGGGTGCACGTTACCTTGGGGGAGCGGGCCGATTCTCCCCGGCTTTGCTTAATCTGGCCGCATAATCAGTTAAGTAAATCACGCTCACCACGTCTCTTCAGGCGTCTTCGTTCTCCGGACATAGCAAGACTTGTACTCTCCTAGATTTATTTTGTCTAGAAGTAGGGAACAGTGTGAATGGGTTTTAAATTTATGCCGGGCCTGTACAGTGCAGGTACAGGACACAGCTTTGACAGGAAACGCATGCCCTTCGTCAATGCCAGTAGGCACGTGGCCTCCATGCACCGCCAATCTGTTTTATACTTAAGGTCGGCCATTGACGACCGTGACATTGATGCACATTACCCGCATAACTCGGTGCGCTCGCCGTCTCACTCTACTTCGTCAATGACTGCGCTGACCATCGTACTATGTGTCACGAACCTTGCGCTGGCCTGTTCTTGTTCCTGCTCCGCGCCACTTTGGAACAGCAAGTGCCAGCGATGATGGGTATAACAAGTGTCAAGAGCAGGGCCTGTGGGTGCATCCTTGCACTGCTGTGGGCTTGAAGCAGCCTACAACAACGACAACAATGACGATGAACGACGACGCTCACGCCACGCATCACCAGCATAGCTCGGGGTTATCTTCGTGGCGCGCGTCAGACTATGAGGACGATGGCACTACGCGACCAACGCAGCATGGGGCCATCACCGACTCGCCTCACTTTGGGGCTGTGAACGACATTGATGAGACGCGTCACCAATGTTGCGCAGGACCCTCCCTATCCCTACCTCAGCCTTGGAGCAGCCACATACGACGACACCACACGTCACCGACGTGCTGGAGGTCTCCCGCCGCGCCTCAGCTGGCCACCACGACGATGACGACGGCATGCGTCACCGTTCTGACTTGGGGCCCTACCTTTGCTTTGAAGCATTTGGCAACAATGATAGCCATGGCATTCACCACAGATGATGCAGGCCATCCTGAGCCTGCCTGGGCTTCGGGCCATTCATACTAATACAAATAGTTTACTATTACCGTTAGCAGCAGCCGGAATACAAGTCACTAGTGGAGCCGTTGCCAGTGTATGTCTTAATACATGAGAAGGAGGGGTCACGCGGAGAGGACCTGATGAAGGTGATCACAGGCTAGGAGTGGGCCTAGGCCTAGGTGGATGGACGTCGCAGCCAAGAAGTGGAGGAGCCATTCGGGACGCACACCTCACATTTCACTATTTCTACTGGCAATCGCTTGTTCAATTCAACGCGCTCTACTGTATAAAATCTATCTTAGTTAATTGCATCAATCATACCATGCTACATCGAGCATCTACCCATTGTATGAACGGAGTTCGATATCTCGAGGCAAGGGGATCATAGTGGACTAGGAGGAGCATGCCTTCAAACCATGAAACAACAGGCATAAGTAGGAGTGGCAGGTAGTAAGTAGACAGCACTGAGAATTATTGGAATGAAGAGCACTTGTCGGTACCCTTTGGCTCGGACTAGGGGGTCATTCCGACTCTGGCCCTTCCCACTCACCTTTCCCAGAGATGGGCAGTGACAGGGTGGTCGGAATACTGACGCGCAGCAACGAATGGCTCGATGGTTTGCTGGTCAGACCCAGATGGCTGATACTCCTCTAGGTAAAGACTGTCCAGCGCAGGTAACACCTCCACGACCCTTTCCCCAGTGAGTTCTTGCAGTGCTGGCACAATGAGCGACTGTAGCTCGCGACCTATCCGCAGGGTCCGAACAGCGGTGAATGGGCGGAATAGTTCTAGCCATTGCGTGTCTTCCATGTCGACTTGCCAAGTTGATTCCACACCAAGGTAGCTAACTTGGATGTCGAGCTGTTCAATGATGGACGGGAGAAACGAAAATTGGCTGCATATCTGTGCCATAGACCACACTTGCCAATCTACCGCTCCGCAAGAGATACGCAGGTTGAGTGTTTTGGGGGGATCTGTCCCCCTTGGCGGATAAAGATTAATATCGACCTGGTCATCGGCAAAGATTACCTGCGCTTGACTGGATGACCTGAGCATCCCTGTGTGGCCGATGAAGTAGGGGAGTTGTTGGATGTCAAAGATGACCTGATTGAAGAAAGAGATGTCGAGAGAGCGGAGTCGAGGAGTATCGATTCGGGCCACGAGGTCTTCCAAATACTCGCTAACACCTCGGAACTTCAACACGATGAGAGCAGGGAGGATAACACGTGTTAGGGGAGGTGGACGTCGATCGGGGCGAGATGCAGGGGATTCGAATCCGATATTAAGCTGTGTGAGCCTAGTCAATGTGGATAGGCTTGTCACCATTGCCTGGGGTGAAATGTAACCGGTATGCGGTATCCCCTCAAGGAAGAGATAAGAAAGGTCGCTGGCAGACAAAAGGAGTCTTGGCAATCCCGGGAATGGAATGTCCGTCAGTCTAATTGTTCGTAGACGTGGGGCGGATCCACCTAAGAACATATCGGGAAGCGCCAGGGCAGTCTCACGAGTCCGAAGTTGAAGAAATATCGTGACCAGTGCCGGAAATGGCTCCTGCATCATCGAGGCCAATTGCTCCAACTGTGAATTTGTTAGATCGTTCGTCCAAATCCGGCGTACGCGGTCACGGTGCTCGAATGTGGCAATGACGTTATCGACGTTATCGACATCACCGAGAGGGTAAGACTCTATGTCGATAGGGAAAGGTGGCCAGACATTCAACATCTCCCTTACAGGTGTGCTGGGTGTGCAGCGAAGGCACAGATCGAGACGGAGCGGTGATGCAAATATGACGTATCGCCATCTTTGACATACGTGCACCAGCCTATTCCACGGCCATTGCCCCCAACCGTCCATTGTGGCCGGTCGGTAGAAGTCGAAGATGTCTAGGAGGACATTGTCGGGGAGTGCTCCAATTGCCATACGTGGGGAAATCTGGCCTGCACGACACAATTAAGTGATCGTTATGGGCGCAGGGCATAAGAGTCAGACGTACCTGCCAGTGCTCCTCGTTGCCCCGATTCGTTCCCGGGCCCGACGACGTACGACACGCCTTCCCGTCTTGCCGATCTTAGAAGCGCCATCTATGGGGATCGGAGAACCGCGAGAGGATGATCGTTGGGTGATATTAACGCCTGTTTGGGAGCCTGAGGATGGACCGCTGACTCTGACTCGGATGGGGCTTTCGAGTGCGCCACAATTAGTGGGCAGGCATTTCCACTTTAGGTATTTATGACTAATACATAGCTTGTCCACACACGGTGATCAGGTAATCTTACGTCACTGCGCTCTCCGAATCTACATTCTATGCTTCAAGGAATATAAGTTTCTTGGTTGGCTGGTAATCAAAAGACCCTGATAGTTGAAGACACCAGAGCGATGTTGAGATTTGGTGATGGCCAACATCGGCATTCTGTTCTCATCCTCTCCGCACGATGGGACCAAGCCTCAATTCTGTCGGGCGACGGAGACGAGTGGTATTTCTCAGACTCAAGCCCCTTCATATAACCCAACACTCTCTGACCTCATCAAATCTCGTAGACCGGGTCCACAAACGCCGTGCTTGCCATCGTTGCTTCTTGTGACCAGTCCCCAAGTACAGGGATGTGACGGTAGTCTCTGAGTCTCGGAGGGTCTCGAGCACCACCGCTGTTCTCATCTCGCATGCTTGAGCATACTGGGGGCAGGGAAGCCATTCGACCCATCGTTCAGGTTTCACGGAGGCGCCCGCCTCACATTGTTCGACATCGCACCTTGTAGGTTTCCCGCTGTCAATTTTGCGTCTCTCTCGACTTCACCACACTGCCGAGTTGAGACTGACTGGAGCATCCCCGTCCACTGGCATCTCACCGCCGCAATGCCGCACTCCGGGTTCCGTAATCTGGTCTCCACGATATGAGCAATGGGGAACACGGATGGCCGCGAGCTGTCCGAGAACTTCTACGAGTTGGTGCTCTCTCTCCCGCGAAGGGTCAGGGCAGAAGACAGTACTGCCTTACCACGAGCGATCTGCATCGGCGCTTCGAGGTGCTGTGCGGGAGCTGCAGAGAGACAGGAGGATGATGATCGTGAACGTTGGGTCAATGATACGGTATATGGAATGGTTCCTTCGGAAGCTCCAGGGAGTTGGTGAGTCTCGGTGACGTCGCCGCCTCGCCTCCTCCCCCGTCCACACACACCAGCTTCAAGCTGGCATTAACCGCGTACCCGCAGTGTCGTGTACTCGGACGATATCGTGTGATCTGGGGTTATGTGCCTAGACCACCGCACGGTGTAAATGCTTGCCCGTTTTTTCTGCTTGCGTGATTCTTTGTACAGCGACAGTACTGTGCCGCTCCCAGAGCGCCGGCTCACGGCTACAGATGAAGGCTATAGGTTTTATTGACGACAGGAGATCAAGTAACAAGAAAATTGGCCGACGTCCGATACGTTCCACCAGGTTCTTATCACGATCGTGGGTTGCTACCTCGCCCCAATACACCATGGCTTTCGGCTGGCGTGGCTGCCCCGGTGTTCATTCCGGGGCCGCGGAATAGAATATAGAGCATGCCTGATTTGAGGGAAACCTCTGTCGTCATGAATACATCCAGCATTAGAATGGAAGAAGTGTGCCCAGTAACGTACTATTCACGACTTCTACTCGAAGACAATGAAAAGGAGGCGCACATGCGCGGTCAGCACAGCGTCTGCTCTCAATGCACCCCTTTTCACCGACCCTCACGCTCCCCTGAAAACGGTAGCCCCGTCGGTGACAATCCGCAATTGGATGCCGCGGCCTGCCTCCGCCACTCCATCACCTCCAATCTGTAATCCCTCAAATCGCACACCGACAGCAGCGATACCCTACACGCCTGCAACGGCACCTCTCTTAAGAAGGCTCCGACGCCTTGCATTTTTCTTGAGGTGGTTCCATCACCGGGAGAATAAGGATTAGAATTTTCCCGTCACCACGCGCATGCATAACATCTCTGGGTTACAATAATTCCAGGTCGTCATGAGGATCCAGATATTACATCGACAACTCCTAACCTGATCCACACCATAGTGAGCCCAGTTCCGACACTGTAAACGAGTGCCACGGCCATGCGAATGCTTGGGGTGTCATCCAGTATCTGAGTCCGGAATATACAACGCCACCCAGCAAATGATTCTCGTATCCTGTATCATTGCCACACACTGACGAGGCACGGGAGAAACACTATCAATGTTGTGATGGCCATAAGCCGGCGTCAAGACAAGGGGATAGAGCAGGGAGTCTGCGTGTTAGCCAGCATTGGCAACGTACAAGCAGGCATGTCCGTCTATGACAGCACTACATAGACATGGATATTACTAGTACAAGTGCTAACTTACTGCGGGTGCTTGAGAACGAGTGACGGTGGTGATAAGTGAAGGGTACGATTAGTAATACAGTACATGACCAACGCCAACGCGCCCGAGTGCAAGCCGACACGTGTTTCGTGTTCCCATTGTCCGCTTTTGGGAGCATAATATTCACCTGCCCAGTGTTCTCACCCTACTGCTGTCCCATTCCCTTAACCGTCCTCCATTTCCGTTTCCCCACCTCACTCAGCCATCCAGTCATCATGGTTGACCTCCCTGCTCTCGCGCCCCCAAACGTCACGATGCAACCTTCTATGTTTCCCCTGATCACTTTCTTCCGTTATAACCTTCCGTCCTCGTGTTGCTGATCACTGATCCCATTTCGCGACGAGCCCTGCTATGAGCACCCATAATACCGCCCTTTTCATGTCTGCCAGTGACCCGCTCCAGCCTTCTCTCTTCGTTCTCTTCCCATGTTTTTCATTAAATATTCTACCTCAGTTGTACTCCACCGACACCGTTTGTGAATGTCCCTTCCCCCTCCTTCCAAGCTGGCGATGCGGCTATGTCATCGCTCAGGCTACAGTTGCTCGAGCTAGTCTTCAACAGCTTATTGCGAGGTACGAGCGATCTGGCTATGTGTACGTAGGACCGATCGATTCAATGTGACCGTCGGACTCCATACGGAGAGTACGTTTATATTTCTTCCTTTACCGCCATTCCTCCACAGCCCTGACAGTTTTCTAATCCCTGTCCTTCCTATCCTGGCGACGGTCTGCCCCTCTCTCCATCTCTTACCTCGTCACCTCACCCAATTTTTTCTCATTTCGTGCCCACATTACCATTGGCGCCACCACGACTATTGCCAATCCAGTCCCTTAATCATTACCTTCACTGTACCCCCGTCTTCCATTAATCATTCGGATTCCCTTCCAACCAGACACAATAACTCCCTCATCCTTCTTACCTCCGTCACTTCAGATCCTTTCACCCTCACCCACCCAAACATCACCTTCTTCAGTGTCTTTCCCATCCGCCTATCAGCGACTCCTGCGCTCTCATCGTTCGTCTCCGGTTACCGCTCTGGTGTCGACTATTCAATTTCAACCACGTCCCATTCAAGCTGTTCTCCGACTACTCCGTTCACATGAATTCACCGTGGCATCGACGACTTGAAGTTCTGTGAAACGTCATAATCGAGGGCATGAAGATCCATACCTCAAGCCCAACCACCCTTGCCAACGCATGCCCGTGTGAATCGCCTTGCCGGAGGGCATGGACTGGAGCTACCAGACGTACTCATCTTTGACGGACCACTCTCAATGTCATCTACACCCACATCTACAATAACAACACCAAGCATATTAACAGTCAGCAATGCCAAAATTCCGATGACGACGACGTGTCCAGCACCTCCACCCCCCTTCCTACTCCCACCACACGCCTCTGCGAGCGTCTGGCCGAACACATGGCTCACTGTGCTGAGTGCACCGACCGTCCGTGGCGCAGTGCGGGACACGGCGCTCCGCCTTTCGGTTTGTCGATGTCCCATTGAGGTGCTGCCCAGGCGCGAGCGCGAGTTTCGTAGCTTTGTCAGTAGGGTCATCTTTGGTCATGGGGAGGCGCAGTTGCAGGGGTGCGGGGTGTTGCTGCTGTCGGCGTGCGGGTTAAGGGATTACCGATTGGCGAGGGAGGCGATGATGATGAGGGGAGTGGCCGCGGCGTTGATGGCGGATTAGTACCGATGGGCTTGCCGTTCCAGGGGAGTGTGAGGATCGGAAGGAAAGGGCTGCATTGAGAATGGATGCTGCCTTATTGTTTGTCTGCGAGTAGAAGGCGTGCATAGTTCGTTACCAGGCACACCTTTTTCTTTTGTCCATTCCACTGCTGTATTGTATTCGGGATAACAGAGTTTCCTCATGATCAGATACTTATTCATCTTCTGCCCCCGTGTTGCTATTCGTGTCGCGCTAGTGAATTGTCACCTGCGGTGATCTCAAAGTCATGGATTCAGAGTTCCACTTGTTGAGGACGTGCATTTGCTGTATCGTTCGTCGTGTCTACGGACAAAGCACCATAATTAGTAGAATTCAGAGTTGGTTTTGGCAGACTGACTTTCACAACCAGCGGGTTTCTTCCGTGGCCAGCCACATAGTGTCCAAGCGTCCTGTGTAAGCGAATATATATTGCGCCTCGACTAGAGCCGCCTCGTAATATATAGATCCTCAAATCTCTCTCGGCTAAAGTTCACTGCTGTCCGATGAGCCCTCATAAGTACGTCGAAAGCCCTCACTGATTCCCATTTCCAAGGTATCTAACTTTGTACTCACTAATTGTAACCACTATTCAGGCGCACTCGAAAGCCCATCAGTGGTCCATCCTCACGTTCCCAAACATGGGTTAATACTACCCAACATTCATCCTCTCGTAGCTCTCCGATCCCCATAGATGGCGCTTTTGAGATTGGCAAGACGGGAAGGCGTGTCGGGCATCGCCGGAACGAATCAGGGCAACGAGGACCAGGCACGTCTGACTCTTATGCCCTGCGCATACAACGATCACTTAATTGTGTCGTGCAGGCCGGATTTCTCCACGTGTGACAATCGGAGCGCTCCCCGACAATGTTCTCCTAGACATCTTCGACTTCTACCGAGTGGCAATGGTTTTCGGTTCAGCGTGGCCGTGGGATCTGCTGCTGCACGTGTGCCAACGATGGCGATCTATCGTGTTTGCGTCACCGCTCCGTCTCGGTCTGTGCCTCCGCTGCAGATCTACAACGCCTGTGAGGGAGACGTTGGATGTCTGGCCGCCCTTGCCTATCGAAGTGGACTTGTACGATCACTATGATGTGGATAACGTCATTGCCGCACTCAAGCACCGTGACCGCATATGCAAGATTTCAATATTCTATCTAAGCCGTTCACCATCGGATCAGATTTCAATCTTCTACCGAGGCCGTTCACAATTGGATCAATTGGTCCCAATGATGCAGGAGCCACTTCCGGCACTGACATCGCTTGCACTTTGCGGTGATATAACTGAACCGGCGCTTCCCGATATGTTCTTAGGTGGATCCGCCCCACGTCTACAAACACTCATCTTGAGCGGCATTCCATTCCCGGGATTGCCAAGACTTCTTTTGTCTGCCAGCGACCTTTCTCATCTCTCTCTTCGCAGCATACCACATACCGGTTACATTTCACCCGAGGCAATGGTGAAATACCTATCCGCATTGACTAGGCTCACACACTTCTCTATCGGATTCGAATCCCCTGCATCCCGCCCCGATCGACGTCCACCTCCCCTAACACGTGTTATCTTCCCTGCTCTTGAAGAGTTGGAGTTCCGAGGTGTTAGCGAGTATTTGGAAGACCTCGTGGCCCGAATCGATGCCCCTCGACTCTGCTCTCTCAACATCTCTTTCTTCAATCAGGTCATCTTTGACATCAAACAGCTCCCCTCCTTCATCAGTCACACAGGGATACCCAGGTCATCCAGGCGTGCGGAGGTTTTCTTTTTCCATAATCATGTCCGGATCAATCTTTATCCGCCAAAGGGGACAGATCCCGTCCTGGCCTGCACAACTTTCAACTTGGGAATCTATTGCAGAGCGGTAGATTGGCAAGTCCGGTCCATGTCACAGATATGCAACCAATCCTCGTTTCTCCCGTCCATCGTTGAATAGCTCGACATCCGAAGCGGTCTGGAATCAACTGGGCAAGTCGACATGGAAGTCACGGAATGGCTAGATCTATTCCACCCATTCGTTGCTGTTCGGACCCTGCGGATATGTCGCGAGCTACAGTCGCTCATCGTGCCGGCATTGCAGGAACTCACTGGGGAAAGGGCCACTGAGGTGTTACCTGCGCTGGACAGTCTTTACCTAGAGGAGTATCCGAGTCAGCCATCTGGATCTGACCAGCAAGCCATCGAGTTATTCATTGCTGCGCGTCAGTATTCCGATCATCCTGTCGCTGTGCACCTCTGGGAAAAATTCGAAGGGTCAGCATGGGAAGGAGTCGGAGTCAGAATGACCCCCTAGTCCAAGTCAAAGGGCACCGACAAGTGCTCTTCATTCTAACAATTCTCAGTGTTGTCTACTTACCACCTGCCACTCCTACTTATGCCTATTGCTTCATGGTTTGAGGGTATGCTCCTCCTAGTCCACTGTAATACCTTGTCTCGATATATTGGACTCCATTCGTACAATGGGTAGATGCTCGATGTAACATGATATGATTGACACAATTAACTAAGACAGATTTTATGCAGTAGAGCGCGTTGAATTGAACAAGTGATTGTCGCTAGAAATGACGAATTGTGAGGTGTGCATCCCGACTGGCTCCACTTCTTGGCTACAAGGTCCATGTACATAGGCATAGGCCCACTCCTAGCCTGTGATCACCTTCATCAGCTCCTCCCAGTGTGACCTCTCCCTCTCATACATTAGGACATACGACGGCTCCGCTAGCGACTTGTATTCCGGCTGCTGCGAGCGGCCATAACAAATTATTTGTATTAGTGTGGATACCCCGAACTTGAAGCTCAGGCAAGCTCAGGATGGCCTGGATCATCTGTGATGAATGCCGTGGCTATCATTGTTCCAAACGCCTCAAAGCAAAGGAGGTAGGGCCCCGAGTCAGAACGGTGACGCATGCCGTCATTGTCATCGTGGTGGCCAGCTGACCGGGAGCTGAGGCGCGGCGGGAGACCTCCAACCCGTTGGTGGCCTGTGGTGTCATCGTCTGTGGCTGCTCCAAGGCTGAAGTAGGGACGGGGAGGGTCCTGCGCAACGTTGGTGACGCACCTCGTTAATGTGGTTCACAGCCCCAAAGTGAGGCGAGTCGGTGATGGCCCCGTGCTGATGCCATCGTCCACATACACATAGTCAGCTGCCATGAAGCTGACGCGCGTCATGAAGATGACCCCGAGCTATGTTGGTGATGCGTGGCGTGAGTGGGCCGCCCGAGCGTCGTGGTTCATCGTCATTGTTGTCGTTGCTGTAGACTGCTCCAATCCCACAGCAGAGCAAGGATGCACCCACAGGCCCTGCTCTTGACACTTGTTATACCCGTCATCGTTGGCACTTGCTGTTCCAAAGTGACGCGGAGCAGGAACAGGCCAGCGCAAGGTTGGTGACACGTATAGTACGATGGTCAGCGCACTCATTGATGAAGTAAAAGTAGAGGGAGACGGCGAGCGCACCGAGTTATTCCGTACTGTATACCTTCCGCATCCGCTCCTAGGAGCCTTCACCTCATTTGTGTCGCTGTCCAATGTTCTCATCCTACTTTCAATTTCCCCATTCCCTCAACTGTCCTCTATTTCAGTTTCCCCACCTCACTCAGCCATCATGGTTGGCTTCCCTCCCTCAAACGTCACGACGCAACCACCTTCGATGTTTCCCCTGGTCACTGTCTAACCTTCCTCCCCTCCACATGTTTCTGTGAACCCACACAATATCATCCTTTTCACATCTACCAGTGACCCGCTCCGATCTTCTCGCTTCTTCGTTCCTTCCCCATGTTTTTCATTAAAAATTCCGCGGTACTCCACCACACTGTGTGCGTGTCTGCCGTTTTGGTCTTTTCGTTTGCATCCCCCCACTCCTAGTGGTGCCACTCTGGGGAAGAGACCCTCCCCTCCGCAATGACTCACACTTCGCACACCCATCATCCCATTCTTAGTTCTATCCCTCTTTCCTCATGTCTACCATCAGACCATCAGATAATGAGTTGTACTCTATGACTGGGTTTGTGATCGTCTCTTCTCCATCATTCTTTCGATGGGGCCATGTCATCGCGAGGGCTACACAGTTTTTCGAGCTAGTTAGTATTCAAGCTGGCCTTTTTGGGGGTGAGACCTAGCCATGTGCACATAGGACCGATCGATATGATGTGACTCCATATGAAGAGTACGCTTATATTTCTCCCTTTACCACCGTCATTCGGCCTGAGTCCTCCACAGCCCTGACAGTTTTCTAGTCCTCGTCCTCCCCATCCTTCGACTCGGACCCCTGGAGACGGTCTGCCTCTCCCTCATCTCTGACCCCGTCCACCTCTTTTATCACCTCTCGTGCCCACAATCTTACCGTCTGCGCCACCGCGAATACTGCCAATCCAGTCCCTTTAATCATTACCTTCAATGCACCCCCGTCTTCCATTAATTATCTGGGACCCCTCCCAGCCAGACCTCTCTTGCCTCCGTCACTTCAGATCCTTTCACCCTCACCCACTTAAACACTCCTTCTCCCTTCAAGGCAGCATCTTTCCCATTCACCTGTCAGCGACCTCCGTGCTCTCGTCATTTGTCTCTGGTTACCTCCCTAGCGTCGACCATCCATTCACGTCTCATTCAAGCTGTTCTCCGACTACACCACACTAATTTTCCATGTCATCGATGACTTGAGGTTCTGTGCAACGTCGCAGTCGAGGGCATGAGTATCCGTACATCGAGCCCAACCACCCTTGCCAGCGCGTGCACGCCCGAATCGCCTTGCCGGAGACGTGGACTTGAAGCTTGAAGCCCCACGTCAGCCACGCGCTACTGGACATACTCGTCTTTGACAGACCACTCTCAATGGGATCCACACCTGCATCCACAATTACAAGACCAAGCATATTAACAGTCAGCAACGCCAAAACGCCTTCGATGACGACATGCCACTGGTACCTCCACTTCCCTTCCCACTTCCACCACACACTTCTGCGAGCATCTGGCCGAACACATGGCTCACTATGCTGAGCGTACCGACCGCCCGTGTAGTGGTGCTGCGGTTCGAGTTATCAGGTTAGCAAAGACCGCAACCGCCACATCGTTGAGGCTAGAAACTGCTGCAGTTTGTCTCAGTTTTTGTGCTATACAATCCTGCTTCTCCAATGGGGAACTGCACCAAGAAGGGGGCTGATAAAGGCCAAACCGGATTCACGGTTTATCGGACCGCAGCAACACTACTCCCGCGGCGCGACTGGAACGAGTGTGGGACACAGCACTCCGCCTTTCGGCGTGGTTTGCCAATGTCTCGCTCGAGACACTGCCCAGGCGCGAGCGCGAGTTTCGCACCTTTGTTAGTAAGGTCAATATTGGTCCTGGCGGGGTGCCGTTGCTGGCGTGCAGGGTATCGCTGCTGTCTGTCCGAGTTGAGGGATTGCAGACTGGCGAGGGCCAGGGCGGTGATGAACTAGTGGCGGCCTGCCGCGGTGTCCATGGCTGGTCGTTACTGACGGGGCTGCCGTTTCAGGGGAACCTGAGGGTCGGTGGAAAGGGCTGCGTTGAGAGCGGACGCGGTGCTCATCGCGCATGTGCGCTTCTTTTTCGTCTATTATCTTCCAGTAAGACGTGAATGGTATGCTACCGGGCACACTCTTTTACTTTGCCCATAGGAACGCTATATATATTCGTGATGACAGAGGCCTTCCCTCAAATCAGGCATGTCATGTATTCTATTCCACGACCTCTCAGTGAACAGCGGGGCGGCTACACCTACCGAAAGCCGTGGTGCATCTGCGTGAAGTAGCAACCCACGACTGTGATAAGTGGAGAAGAGAACACAGCGGATATCGGCAAAGCTTTCTTCTTACCTTTATTTGATCTCCTGTCGTCAACAACACCCACAACGTCGATCAGTAGCCGTGAGCCGGTGCTCTGGGAGCTCGGATGACGGCACGGTGCGGTCGTTGTACAGTACAAAGAACCACGCAAGCAGAAAACATTTGCACCCCGCTGCGGTCTAGCTACATAGCGCCAGTTCACACGATACCGTCTGAGTAGACGACATTGCAGGTATGCGGTTAACACCAACTTGAAGCTCGTCCGTAGACACGGGAGACGGAGACGGAGACGGAGCCACCGCGACTCACCAACTCACTGACTCGGAAGCCGCCCAAATTCTGCATCATAATGCACAAAATTGACCCGACGTTTACGGTCATCCTTCGGCGTCTGCAGTCCCACAGCATCTCAAGCCGCCTCGGCAGATCACCCGTGGTAGGGTAGTACTGTACTGCCTCTTGCCTTGGTCATCCGCTAGGGATCATCAATTCGTAAGTGCTCACGGATATCCGTGACTCCGTGTCTCCCATTGCCCACATCGTGCCGACCATGCGGAACCTGGAGTGCGGCATTGCGGCAGTGAGATGGAGTGGTACCTTGTCGTGTCGGGGATGCTTCCGTCAGTCAACTCAGCCACGTGGTAAACGGGCAATGGACGGCGGTGTGAGGGGCGCGTCCATCACTCCAAAGGCTTTCCTTTCCCAGGGACCTCGACTATAGCCACAGCCCCTGAGTTACTGTACTGTTCGATAAGCTCTCATAAGTATGTCAAAATCTCCCTGATTACGATCGTAAAAGTATCTGGGTTTGTACTCATCCCTATTCAGACGCACTCGAAAGACCATCATCGGACTATCCTCATGCTCCCAAACAAGCATTAATATCACCCCACATTCGTCGATGGATAGCACCTCTAAGACCGGCAAAAAGGGAAGGCGCCTCGCGCGTCGCCGGAACGAATCAGTCACTGAACGAGGATCGGGTACGTCTGCCTCTTTATACGCCGCGCCCTCAACGACCGCTTAGTTGTGTGGTGCAGACCATACTTCTCCACGTGTGACAATCGAAGCGCTCCCCGACATTGCTCTCCTAGACATCTTCGAATTCTACCGAGCAGCTACATTCCCCAATCCATGTGGGCTGTTGCCTTGGCCGTGGAATAGGCTGGTGCACGTATGCCAAAGATGGCGATACCTCGTGTTTGCATCACCGCTCCGTCTCGATCTGTACCTTCGCTGCTCGTCCAAAACACCTGTGAGGGAGATATTGGATGTCTGGCCGCCCTTGTCTATCGAAATAATTGCCTCGGGGATCTCCTGTGATGGGGAAAACATCATTGCCGCACTCAAGCACCGTGACCGCATATGCCAGATTTGGCTCTCCCATCTAACAAGCCCACTATTGGAGCGATTGGTTGCAATGATGCAGGAGCCATTTCCGGCGCTGACACACCTTAAGCTTTGGTCGGCTGGTGGGACTGCCCCGGCGCTTCCTGATTTGTTCTTAGGTGGATCTGCCCCACGTCTACAAACACTCTTCTTGTGGGGCATTCCATTCCCGGGATTGCCAAGACTTCTTTTGTCTGCCAGCGACCTTTCTCATCTCTCTCTTCACAGCATACCACATACCGGTTACATTTCACCCGAGGCAATGGCGACGGGCCTATCCGCATTGACTAGGCTCACAGACCTTAGCATGATATTCGAATCTCCTGTATCTCGCCCCGATCGAAGAGGCCGACGTTCACCTCCTCTCACACGTGTTGTCCTCCCAGCTCTCACCAACATGACTTTCAAAGGTGACAACAAGTACTTGGAGGACTTCATAGCCCGAATCGATGCTCCTCGACTCAACGACCTCGACATCTCTTTCTTCAATCGGCTCGTCTTTGACATCCCGCAACTCCTCCAGTTCATCACTCATACAGGGATGACCAAATCATACAATCGGGCGGGGTTCGTCTTTAACGGGACCTTTGTCAGGTTCGCTCATTGTCCGCCAGAGGGGACAAATACCTCAAAACCATTCAACATGAAAATCTCAGGCAGAGGGATAGATTGGCAAGTCTCATGTATGGCACAGATATGCAGCCAGTATTCTTTTCTCCTGCCCAGCGTTGAACAGCTCGACATCTTTGAGTATTATCGTTGGAACGCCGACTCGAATGAGCCATGGCTGGAACTTTTCCGCCCATTCACCGCTGTTCGGACCCTGCGTATATCTCGCCAGCCACAGTCGTCCATCATGCGTGCGCTGCAAGAGCTTACTGGAGAAAGGGCCATAGAAGTGTTGCCTGCACTAGACGGTCTTTACCTAGAGGACCATCAGCCATCTGGACCTGAACAGAAAGCCATCGAGTCATTTACCGCCGCGCGTCAGTATTCCGATCACCCTGTCACTGTCCACCGCTGGGAAAGGTGAAGGTCGGAAAGATTAAAGCGGAAATGACCACTAATCCAAGTCAATGGGCACTGGCAAGTGCTCTCCGTACTTCATTCTATTAACGCTCGGTGTTGTCTACTTATTGACACCCCTACTCATGCCCGTTGTTTCATGCTTTGAACGCCTGCTGCTCCTGCTAACACACTATTATCTCCCTGTTTTGTCGCTTCGATCTCCATCTGTACCATGGGCACTCGCTCAATGTGATATGATATAATTGATATCATTACCAAGGCAGATTTTATGAAGTACAGGGCATTGACTCAAACAAGGCGATCAGTGGACATAATAAACTGTGATCTGGGTGTCCGAATGCCCCCTCCGCTTCGGGATTACGACGTACACACACCTAGGCCTACACCTAGCTTGTTATTATCCCCATCACTCCTGTCCGCGTGTCCACACACTCTCACGTTTCAAGACATACCATTATAGCCCAAACAGGGCAAGAATGGCCCCGCACCACCCTTGTAATGCATGCCATCGCCCCCGCCAATAGCCAGGCAGGCCCAGGATTTCCCGTAACAGTTGTGATTGATGCCGGGGCAAAGCTGAGGTAGGGCCCTGAGTCAGCTTAGTGAAGCATACCACCATCATCGTCGTGGTGGCAAGCTGGTAAGAAGCCGAGACACAGTGTGAGGCCCTACACTGCGTCAGTGGATGTGTGGTGTCGTTGTCCGTGGCTGCTCAAAGGCTGGGGTAGAGGTGACCCTGTGCGATTCTGCAGACGCGTATCATCGACATCGTCGGCTGCCCCAAGGTAAGACGAGATGGCCCCGTGCTGCGTTGGTGGCGCGTGTCGTCGTCCTCATCGTCCGTGGTTGTCTGCCCTGAAGCTGAGGGATAGTAGAGATGGTCCTGGGTCATGTTGGTGGCATGTGCTGTCGTCATCGTCGTTCGTCATCATTGTTGTCCTTGTCGTAGGCCGCTCCAAGTCGAGTGAGGATGCACTTGCTCGACACGCCCATGGCACTTGTCATACCTGCCATTGTTGGCGCCCGTTGTCCTAAAGTGAGGCGGAGCAGGGACAGCCCCGTACCAAATTTGTGACGCGTATCCGAGTCAACGCCGTGGTGATGAACGTTCCGCCGAGCAAGGCATGTGTCGTGTGAGTGAGTACACAGACGCAGAGTTATTAGAAATTAACTTAGAGGAAGACTCCCTTGGTTCTCTACCTCCAAATTAGCAACAGTAGATATATAACCCAGGAGATTACAGACATAGAACTTCTCTTGTTCTCCATGAGGCTCCGAGTCTATCCCGTGGCCCAGTCTGCCATTGGCTACGTCATCTTCCCCCACGTGATCACTTATAGCCCGGTACATGTGAGTGCGTTGTGCACTGAAAATGTTATCTGTCATTCTCAAGAACACCCCCACACGTGCCATTTAAGCTGTAATCCCCTTGCGCCATCTCTCTGCACACTGCGCCTCACCTGAGCTTGCCGCCCTCTCGCCCTTGCCCCGTGGCTGCATTACCGCTGCATGCCCTCGTCGGAGTCCCCTACGCGGCAGTTCGTCATCAATTAGATAAGTTGTGATGTAGAGAGCCTTAGGCAGAGTAAGCATTCAGCTTACATAAACGTGGTTGGTTCCCGACCACACCCATGCACTATCTTGGTGTTGTTGTCCGTCCTCACCAGCTCTTGACTGAGGCTTGTCTCTGTATTCCTTCTCATGTCCAATACGGGGACAGAACAGTTGTTGGAAGACAGGTGATCGCTGAACAAGGTACAGTACGGCGCTAGTAAACGAATTCATGGTAGTTGCGAATTGGCGTTGTTTGGTTCCGCCAAGTTGCCACGAATTTGACGCCGTTCCGTTTCCGTCAGGTCCTGATCTCTTCACCCTGCACTGTCTCTCACCTTGTTTGCTCATCGCATCACAGCTACACTCAGGCCACTGGTCTCTGTCACGGTACCCGAGCGGGAAGCCGCATCTCCTGACCATCCAGTTTCCATCGTCCGCTCCTTCGGAGCATTCGCACTCATGAGCGTGGCTTGGCTTTTATCGGCCCTGGTATTCGTTATCCCATTCCCACAGCCACCCTCCATCCCCCCCCTTCTGTTCTCCCACCCGCGTTTGCCGGTGCCACTGGCACCATGGTCGTCGTCCGTCCCTGCTTCCTCATGCATTATGACATGACCACCTTCTATGTTTCCACATGATTACGTTCTTCTGTTCTTACCCCTCCTCCCTCACCTTATTGAGTTGTCGCAGGCCACTATTCCTGCTTTGCGACAGGCTCTTCTGTGGTTCTACAATGACTCTATCTTTGTGCGTCCGTTTCCCCTTCTCTCCCTTTCTCACCGCAAGGATGTGCGACACCGGAAGCGACTACGGACTCGGACGGCATTTGAGTCTGCCACTCAGTCGGTTCCATGCCCCACCTGAAGGCGTGCAAGGGATGTTTTCGTCTCCGTGAGGTTTTTATGCCAAACCCTACGGTGCCGCCCAGCGGTTGACGTAAAATTGTGCATATTTTACCAGAACAGTAAGCACAGCCTATCATTCCATCAGATTCATCGCCTCTTCCTTGTTATGCCCCTAGCTATACTCCGTGGACCTTAGTGTTCTCCGTTGCAGTGCAGTCGGCGTTTTGTTGGATATGCGTCTCTGTGGGGATGCCGTTAATCTCCGGATCACCCTTGCGGTGCTATATGTTTTTCTGACAACCAATCACCCACGGCGATCTCAAATTCAAGGATTTGGTGTTCCACCTGCTGAGGGGATGATTTAGTTATATGTTCACCTTGTCTACAGACACAGTGTTACGCGGAACGAGATTCTGACTTGGATTTGATCATCACCGTCGCTAGAATGACTTTCACAACCAACGCGTTTCTTCTGTGGCGGTGTTAAGAACACAGCCACACATCCATGCAGTGAAAGAATTGTTCTGCGTGCGGTGTACCGTACAGTACAGTGACAGCGTACGCGAATACTTTATTGTACTTAGACTAGCTGGAAACAGCCTCAGCTCTCCATCAGTAATATATAAATCTCACTCTGCTAAATTGCCACCACTACTGTTCGATGAGCTCTCATAGTACGTCGAAAGACCTCACTGGTTCAGATCGTAAAAGTACTGACTTTCGTACTCGCTAATCCCTATTCAGTCGAAAGCCTATCAGTGGTCCATCCTCAGGCCCCTCAGGCTAAACAAGTATTAATATCACCCAACATTCATCCTCCGGTGGGTCTCCAAGCCCGATAGATGGCCCTTCTAAGATTCTCAAGACGGGAAAGCCCATTGTACGTCGGCGGAAGGAATCAGGCACGCGACGGGGACCAGGTATGTCTAACTCATACTAGTATGTGCTGCGCACTTAACGATTGCTTACTTGTGTAATGCAGACCATATTTCCACGTGTAACAATCGCAGTGCTCCCCGACAATGTTCTCCTCGACATCTTCGAATTCTACCGAGCGGCCAAAATCTACTATCCGCTTGATCCGTGGCCATGGCCGTGGAACAGGCTGGTACACGTGTGCCAAAGATGGCGAGACGTCGTGTTTGGATCACCGCTCCGTCTCCATCTGCGCCTTCGCTGCACATCCGAAACACCTGTGAGGGAGACGTTGGATGTCTGGCCACCCTTGCCTGTCGAAATATACTTGGAGCTTCCCCATCATGGGGATAACGTCGTTGCCGCACTCGAGCACCGTGACCGCGTATGCAAGATTTGGCTTCTCAATATCGAAAGTTCACTATTGGAGCGACTGGTCACAGTGATGGCGGAGCCATTTCCGGCACTGACACTTCTTCTGCTCGAGTCGGTTGGTGATGTTAAGCGGGCGCTTCCCGATACGTTCTTAGGTGGATCCGCCGCACGTCTACGAAAGCTCTCATTACACAGGATACCATTCCCGGGATTGCCAAGACTTCTTTTGTCTGCCACCGACCTTTCTTATCTCTACCTTAACCAGATACCAAATACTGGCTACGTTTCACCTGAGGTGATGGTCACATGCCTGTCCGCGCTGAGCCGGCTCGAAGCCTTTTCCATCGGATTCGAATCTCCGGCTTCTCTCCCCGATCGAAGAAGGCGACGTCCACCTCCCCTGACACGTGTTGTTCTCCCGGCTCTCACCAACTTGGAATTCGGAGGTGTTAGCGAGTACTTGGAGGTCCTCGTGGCCCGAATTGATGCCCCTCGGCTCGACTATCTCAAAATCTTTTTCTTCAACCAGCTCGTCTTTGACGTCCCACAACTCCCCCAGTTTGTCGGTCGCGCAGGGATGTTCAGGTCATACAATCGAGTGGAGATAATTTTTGTTCGTCGGAGCATCGAGATTGTTCTTCATCCGCCAGCAGGCGCAAGTCCCCGCCAAGAACTCAGGTTGGGAATCTCATGTAGAGCGGTAGATTGGCAAGTCTCGTCTATGGCACAAGTATGCAGCCAGTCTTCTTTTCTCCCATCTGGCGTTGAACAACTCGACATCCATGAGGGCTACTTTGATAAGGAATCAACCTGGGAGGTCGACACGAATGACACACCATGGCTGGAACTTTTCCGCCCATTCACTGCTGTTCGGACCCTGCATATTTCTCGCAAGCTGCAGTCGTTCATCGTGCCTGCGCTGCAAGAACTCACAGGGGAAAGGACCACAGAGGTGTTACCTGCACTAGACGGCCTTTACCTGGAGGAGTGTCAGCCATCTGGATCCGAGCAGCAAGTCATCGAGCAATTCATCACAACGCGTCAGTATCTCAATCAACCTGTCGTTGTCCACCGCTGGGAACGGCCATCATCACCATGAATCTGAGTCCACTGGTAGCGATAAGTGCTCTTCTTTCCCCATTCCAGTAGTTCTTAATACTGTCTACTACTACTCCACCCCTATTGTTTCATTCCTTGAACGCCTGTTACCCTTGCTACACTATGATTTCCCTGTGCTGACATAGGGAACTTCATTCGAACCATGTGCGCACGCCCGATGTAGTATAACAGCCATATTTACCCATCTATGAAATGCAGAGTCTCGATATCGAGTCGGACGAGGCAATCAGCTTGAAATAATGATTATGACATGTACGTCTGTGTGGCTTCACCTGATGCAATGTCCATGCAACTAGGCTCAATCCTACACTGTTGTTTTTCCTCGTCGCTTGCTGTCCACATCTCCACACCCTCTCATGAGTTAGCTCATAGGACGGTCTCGCTTGTGGCTTACATTCTGACTGCCGCAGGAGTTGGTAGCACATTATTTGTGTTAGGGCAGCACACCTTGAAGCCCAGGCGGAACAAGATGACTGCGCACCACCCGTATAACGCATGCGTTGTCATTGTCATCGCCGCCGTCAACGGTCCAATTGCAGGGCAAGCTCAGGATAGCACGCATCATTTGCGATCAATGCAGAACCCGTCGTCGTCGTCGTCGTCTGCCCGCCCGAAAGCTGAGGTCGGGCAGGTTATCCGTGCCATAGTCATCATCGAGGTGGTGCCGCCCCTAACCTGTGGTACAGTGAGAGACTTACATCTTGCATCGCATCGGTGACGTGTGGTGTTTGTCACGTGTGGCTGCTTGAAGGCTGGAGCAGGACGGGGAGGTCCCTGCGCCATGCTGCTGATACACATCATCGACATCGTTGACAGTCCAGAACTGATGTGAATCGGTGACGGACCGGCGCTGCGCTGGTGGTATGTGCCATTATTCTCGTCGTCGTGGTCGGCTACCCTGGAACTGAGGCGCTGCGGAGATGACGCGTGCTGTGAGCGTCGCAGGCTGTTCCGAGCCAGGGCAAAGCGAAGATGCACCCCCACTCCCTGCTTCTGACGACTTGTTATAGCCGTTGTCATTGCTAACTGTCTCAAAGTGAGGTAGAGCAGGGACAGTCCCGTGGCAGGTTGGTAACACGTACCATGGTCATCGTAGTCATTGACGAAGTACAGAGAGACAGGAGCCGAGAGCCCCGCATCATGCCGTTGACGCGTGTCAAGGTGGTGATGGCGGTGGAAACGGCCGGCCTGAAGACAAGGGGGTATGGCAGGGAGGCTACGTGTCTGCTAGCATTGGCAAAGCACAAGCAGTTCTTGTCAAGGTATGTCGCGTGACAACGCTGCATAGACGCAGAGTCAATAGAAATAAACGACTCACTGCTTCGAAGTCAGCAGCTCAAAAAATATATGGCCCTGAATAGTACAAGTCCAACTGCGAACGAATGCCTGAATAAGCGACGATAGTGAGTAGTGAGGGTGGGTAAGTAGAGACGCGCGTGTAAGGTTGGCGTCACCAGGATCCGACACCCCTTATGTAAGCAAAAAGTCGTCCTCATCGTCGTCCTCACTCCTCCCTCACATGTCATTATAAACAAAATATAGTCTGATCATTTTGAAGGGACTTATATCTAGTTTGTATCCTAGTGATTGTTTTGAAAAAATATTTTGATTTGATGGAGCCTTTTGCAAATTACTGATTTTTCACTTAAGTGCATTTAATCATCATTTCGAGTCATTCTACACTTAACTTATTCGCCATAGTTAGTATTACTAATCATACCCGTCCCAATCTCTCCTTCACCACGTCACGGTCCCATGAAGATGACCTATCGCTGTGCCTGAGAACAAATTCTACTTCTTGGCTGCGACTAGCTCCACCATCGCGTGTCGAACACTCTCATTGACCAGTGTCCATTCCTAGGAGCATCTACCCTCCTCTGCTTCACTGCTACCATGTCCTTATCGTCCTCAGCATTCCCACCTTGCTTTGTTTCACTCGCTCCGTTTTCTGCTTCCCGACCCACGTTTGCCGCCTTGGTCCTTCTGCATCCCCGAACGTCACAACGCGACGGTCCTCTTTGTTTCCTCATTGACCACTTCTTTCCATTCTAAACCTTCTTCCCCGGTATTGCCGACCATGGTTGCGAAACAGTTCGTTCCTTCTCCCTGTCTTCTATCACGCATTCCACCATGTCATAGAGAACGCGATATGTCCTGACTCACTTCGCTGAAGCCCTTTTAGACGGTCACGAAGCTTCCCTTACGAGGTCGCCGGGTATAATGTATGGTCTTAACTCCTCATCTTCCGGCCGTTTACTGGATGAGGGTGTTCGTTGGACTGGAATATCAGCTGTGCCTACTATATGTCGACCTCGGGTGATAGTATAATGGATTGGGGGGAGGACAAGAGGGAAGTGTAATTGCGTGAGGATGATGGGGCAGAATAGATAAGGGAGAAAGGACAAGATACAAGAGGTAAAGAAAAGAGAGAAGTTCAAGTGTTTATTTGGGTTTATCAGGTGACTGGACTGAGTGTAGAACTGCTCTGCTCTAATTAAGCCTCACTACACTGCGAACCTCGTGGCCGTGGGATATTTACATCACGTGTAAGTTTGCAATGAGGTCCAGATCCCGAGCAGCAAAATAAAAATGCCTGTATCCATCAATTAGTGGCCCTATCAGCAACCAACAGAAAATACGCCCTTACTTTCTTCCCGATCCTATATCAACGATGACAGCGTAGAGACTGCTAGCCAATCTGACCACACCAGCTTGGTATCCACACTCACGATTGTATTTCTCACTACACTTTTCATCTCAATCCTCCTCATACTACTTCTACTTTCCCTTGCTTACTCTTATGCCGCAAAGGCATCCCATCAATTTAATGACGACATTATAAACAGTGGCCTTGTGTTTCGCGACCCAGATGCCCTCGATGTCCTCAACATCTCCAAGCATGGCGGTGTATGGCTAAGGCTCGATGGTCGTGTTGGTTTCGATGCAGGCACAGTCATAGGTGTAAATCCTGACGACGACAACAACAACTTTTGGCTTGACGCTTGGAAGGCTGTCGGACGTTGGGGCATCCGCAATCTCGACGTCGTCTCTATCGTCCTCTCCTCCATGACCCTGCCGTGCACCTGGCTTATATCGAAACACCCCCATTCCAAATCCCTCTTACCGCAAATCCCCCAGGCGGCACCTCGTAGTTGACCCCCATATCTCTACCTGTGCATGTTTATCCCTCCCACAACGTGTCTGCTTGGCTCATGTTTGCTCGTGAAAGCTAGCGAAGCGGATATGTCGTCACCCAGGCTTCAGTTGCTCGAGATAAGATCCAAGGCAGCCCATTGCGGGATGCGACCTGGCGTGGTGCACTTAGGACGGATCTGTCGAATGTCACCATAGGACTCTATATGAAGAGTATGTCTCTATTTCTCCCTGACAGTCATTTAGTCCCCATCCTCCCCAACCTTCCAGCACCTGGCAACTGTCTCCCCATACCATCTATCTCTGACCTCGTCCACGTCACCCAATTTTGTCCTCTGGTGCCCACAATCTTACCATCGACGCCACAGTGACCATTGTTAATCCCGCCCCTTTGGCCATCACTTTCACCGCGCCTCCTCTACCCTTCGTCGTCTGGATCCCGCCCCCACCAGACATCGATAACTCTCTTATCCGCTTGCCTCCGTCACTTCGGAACTTTTCACAATCAGCCACCCAAACATCACCCTCTCTCTTCATGTTGGCGTCCTCCTGATTGACCCATCTGCGACCCCGGCGCTTTCATTAGTGTCGACTATCCAATCTCGATCACGTCCCCATTCAAGCTGTTCTCCGACTACACGGTCCACACGAAATTCCCTGGGCCTGATCCACGGCCTGAGGTTCTGCGCAACGTCACAATTGAGGGTATGGAGATCCATGCTTCTACTTCGGGCACAAGGATCCTTGCCAGCGGAGTTCGTCCATGCGCGAATCGCCATGCCCTCTGGCATGGACGTAATGCTTTACGTCAGCCGGGTGCTACCAGACGTGCTCATCTTTGACGGGCCACTCCCCACGGCGTTCACGTCCACACCCACAATAACAACAGCAATCATAATAAAAGACAGCAACGCCACCGGGTTCTAGATGATTACACTTGAGACTGAGGAGCCATAGTAGCACGATGGTGGTGACGGTAGTAGGTAGTAAAACTGTAGAGATGAGTGGACAAGTTGAGTGCTTCCCCGAGTCCTTTCTTATACGGTAGCCTCTGGTTACAGTAGCTCTCCTCTCCCTTGGTTTCTCACTGTGTTGCACACGCTACGGCTCTGCAGAAATGACCCGTCGTTGTACCCGAATGCAAGTTCTACTTCCTGACTACGACCACCTTCAGAGCCACTGCGTGTCGAGCACTCCCATCATCCGCTCCTAGGAGCATTCACCCTCATTTGTGTCGCCACCCCGTGTTCTCACCATCTTACATTGTTTCCCCCAACCATCCTCTATCTCCGCTTCCCTACCTCATTTAGCCGTCATTATCGTCCTCTCTGCTCTCGTGCCCTCAAATGTCACGATGTAGTAACTTCCACTGGTCACTTTCTTCCATTCTTAACCTCTCTCCCCCACGCATGATAATCAGTGTTACTAATCATACCCATCCCAATCCTCTGCGGCGCTTGTCTATGCTACCTCCCTCTTTCCTTCACCACGTCACGGCCCCATGAAGATGACCTATCGCTGTGCCTGGGAGCAAATTCTACTTCCTGGCTATGACTACCTCCACCATTGCATGTCGGACACTCCCATTGTCCACTCCTAGGAGGATTTACCCTCATTTGCTTCATTGCTACCTTGTCCTTATCGTCCTCAGCATTCCCACCTTACTTTGTTTCACTTGCTCAATCGTTCTCTGTTTCTGCATCCCCACCCGTGTATGCCGCCTTGGTCGTCCTCCTTCTTGCTGCGTCCCCGAACGTCACGACGCGATGGTCCTGTTTGTTTCCCCATTGGCCACTTCTTTCCATTCTAAACCTTCCT
>QLOS01002337.1:0-10891 GCA_003313725.1 Russula sp. MG48 | reverse complement strand
TGAGGCTATCAGAGTAACTTACCACATACGTGATGGGTCTCAAAAAAAAAAAAAAAGATACCTGAGGCCATGCTGACCTTTGCACCCTCGGCCACATAAAGCCCACGGGGGATTGCTGACTGTCTCGATCGCGAGTTGCGATGGTGCATGGATGGGGGTTTCAGGGTGGGTTAAGAAGTACCGGAACATGACGAGAGGAGCCGTTTTCGGGGTGCATGTTTGGGTGCCTACCATCATGATGTGTCCATCGCGGGAAAGAAGGACTGGGGCTGGGCACTTGGCAGTGGCCCGGGGCGGTGGAGAGGATGAGGCAGGTGTGCGCACGCATGGGTCCAGAAGGGGGAAGGGTTCGTGGTCGTGGAGGGTGCGGGGCATTGGGTACAGCAGAAGCAGCCTGGGCCTGTCCTTCATCATGTTCTCGCATTCTTTACAAGCGAGCGACGTGTGGCGATCGAGCCCGCATCGTTGCGCAGCTCGTTTACCTCACCGAGGAGCCTGTTTGCAAGGGGCCGAAAAGGTTTTATGACATAACACACACGTTCTGTGCGTTTCGAATTTCGAATGGATTACAGGATGGGACAGAATTATAACGAGAGGGCAACGAGAAAAAGCTGGGTGTGTGCTGTGTGCATGTGACAAGGGGCGCGGCTACCCTTGCAGTGCCATGAAAAAGGGTAGGAAAGCCCGGGCAGGTCAAAAAAGGGCGGCCTTATGAGAGTGGGGCTGTGAGAACCAAAAATAAAGTAGGCCATCACGGTGCTATGTTGGTAGTAACACCCGGCAATTCCGTTTCTCTAATCTAATTTATTTCGGAACCCTAATTGGGTGTGATGTGAGGGACAATTTTACAGCAGGGTATATAAGCAAACGACAAACACACCCACTTATCACCTCTTTCACTTCCACCCATCTCAACTTTTATCTTTTCATCATGTGCGGAATTTTTGGCTATTGTAGCTATCTCAAGCCCAAGGTATGTCCCTACATCTCAAGTTTCTCCATTCGTCGCCTTGGTGTCGCTTTTGCCGCTTAGGGTTGATCCGATCTCCCTCTACTCCGTACCAAGCGCCCTCAGAAAAAAGCAGCTGACTGTGTTTTATTGTTCGTTAGGATCGCAAGGAGGTTTGCGATATCCTCTGCAACGGTCTCGCCCGTCAAGAATATCGTGGTTACGACTCTGCCGGCATCGGTATCGATGGTGATGCTCCCGGCGAGGTATTCTTCTTCAAGGAGGTCGGCAAAGTAGCCGGTCTCCGCCAGCGTATCGCCGCCGCGAGCGTGAACACATCCAAAGTTTTCAACTCGCAAGTCTCAATCGCGCACACGCGCTGGGCAACCCACGGCCCTCCATCTGTCGTGAACTGCCACCCGTTGCGCTCAGACCCCTCCAGCGATTTCCTCGTCGTGCACAACGGTATTGTCACCAATGCCGCCGCCCTTCGCCTCGTCCTCCAGAACCGCGGCTATAAGTTCGAGAGCGAAACTGACACGGAGGCCGTCGCCATCCTGACAAAATATGTCTACGACTCTCAACCGGACAAGCGCATCACGTTCACTGAACTTGTCAAGGCAGTTCTCAAGGAGCTTGAGGGTTCCTTTGCTTTCGTCTTCAAGTCGAAACATTACCCTGACGAGGTGGTCACCACTCGTCGTGGCTCGCCTCTCCTGGTTGGCGTTAAGACGGAAAAGAAACTCAAGGTCGACTTTGTTGATGTCGAATTCGCTGGCCAGGAATCTGATCAGAAAATCGTCGAAGCTCGTGAGCCATATGCTTTTGAACAAGTCTTCCATCCCCGCTGACATAGCCCGCAGTTTCTCCTAAGACTTCTGGCGGCCTACTTGCGCCTCCGATCGTTAATCCCAAGATCATGCGTACTCAATCTCGTGCATTCATGTCCGAGGATGGCCTTCCCCAGCCCATCGAGTTCTTCGTTGCGTCAGATGCTGCAGCCATCGTCGAGCACACCAAGCGCGTTCTTTATCTTGAGGACGATGACATTGCCCATATCGCAGAGGGAGAGCTTCATATTCACCGCCTCCGTCGTGGTGAAAACGGCGCCCAGACCCCGTCCACTCGCAGCCTCGAAACGCTCGAGATTGAGATTGCCGAAATCATGAAGGGCAAGTTCAACCACTTCATGCAGAAGGAGATCTACGAACAGCCAGAATCCGTCGTCAACACTATGCGTGGTCGTGTCAACTTTGACAACAATAAGATCACCCTTGGCGGCCTCCGCGCATACCTTCCCATCATTCGACGTGGCCGCCGCATTGTCTTCTCGGCATGCGGCACGAGCTATCATTCTTGTATTGCCACTCGTGCCATATTTGAGGAACTAACCGAAATCCCTGTCAGCGTTGAGCTGGCATCCGATTTCCTAGACCGGAAGACCCCAATCTTCCGTGATGACGTCTGCGTCTTCGTTTCTCAGAGTGGTGAAACCGCCGACACCATCATGGCATTGCGGTACTGCCTTGAGCGTGGCGCCTTGTGCGTTGGTGTCGTCAACACTGTCGGATCTACCATCTCACGTGAGACCCATTGCGGTGTCCATATCAATGCCGGTCCCGAAGTCGGTGTGGCGTCTACCAAGGCGTACACCTCACAATACATTGCGCTTCTCATGATGGCCCTTCAGCTCTCTGAGGATCGTATCTCATTCACCGAGCGCCGCAACCAAATCATTGCCGGTTTACATGCACTTCCAGGCCAGATCCGTTCTTTGTTGGCGGGAGACAAAGCTCTCGAAGATATGGCTAAGGGGGTCCTCGCCCAGTCTACCAGCCTTTTGCTCATGGGTCGTGGCTACCAGTGCGTATGCCTTGACCCGCCCCAGATAACTAGACTGAACGATTACCTTGTCCAGGTACGCCACTTGCCTTGAGGGAGCGCTGAAAATCAAGGAAATTAGCTATATGCATTCAGAAGGTTCGTTAACAACCAGAAATTTCCTTGGCTACTCGATTGAGCTCTTGTCCGCCAGGTATCCTTGCCGGAGAATTGAAGCACGGTCCTCTTGCGCTTATTGATGAGAACATGCCCGTGATCATGGTCATGACACGTGACTCGCTGTATCCCAAGGTCCAATCTGCTTTCGCCCAGATTACCGCACGCAAGGCGCAGCCCATCGTCATATGCAACGAAGGTGACGAGGGTATCTCGAAGAATGTCCGGACTATTCGCGTGCCGCAGACAGTCGACTGTCTTCAGGGCCTGCTGAATATCATCCCGTTGCAGCTACTCAGCTATCACCTGGCTATCAACAAGGGCTTCGACGTCGACTTCCCTCGAAACCTGTGCGTCCCTTTTCTCTCTCTTTCTGAATAGCCTCTGACATTGATTGGCCGATTTTGCAGGGCCAAGTCGGTCACAACGGAGTAAGCGTTCAAATGAACTGATAGGGCAGTGTCATCAAAATTACTGTACAACAGCGACCTTCATATCATGCCTTCACCATAGCTGTCTTTCTTTCCTTTTTGTACTTCGCGATCTTGTATCAAGATGCATGGACTAGGTTCTACATCGGACAATACACGTGCTGTGACCTGACGGAACCTAACCCAAGACAGTCCGAGTCATTGGATTTAGAAGGCTGGAATTCGGGCACAAGCGGAATTGGCAACAAACCGGAGCGGAACTGACACAGTAAGGACCACAATGAAAAAACGGGACTATGTCGCTGCCCTTCTATATACGTACCTCCTCCCAATTAGTCCCTCCAGCGTCCTATAAGACGATCCTCGCTCTGGTCCGATTTACGTAGAGCTCTGAAACCGCCGATGAAACGAGTTCGAAGCGCGAGACGGCGACGGCGACAAGGACAATTCCCCAAATGAAATCTCCTCGATCTCTCGACGAAACACGCGAGAAGGGGAAGGAAAAGGAAAAGGATAATATTCCGCGGACGTGGACCACAACGCGCCGCGACTCCTATTAGTAGTAGCAGCAGTGGTGGCAGACGCCGTCGCCGGTGATACCAGAGGCGGGAATGCCGCGTCCGTGCCTCGCTCTTGTCGTTGCCCGGCTGCTGGTATCGGAACTGCTGGGGCCCGACACGGAATGAGGTGCCAGGGGTGCGGGTTCGGCTGCTGGGTGGTGGGGGCGCTGGTGGCAGACGCCGTCGCCGGTGATACCAGAGGCGGGAATGCCGCATCCGTGCCTCGCCCTTGTCGGTGCCCGGGTCCTGGCATCGGAACTGCTGGGGCCCGACACGGAATGAGGTGCCAGGGGTGCGGGTTCGGCTGCTGGGTGGTGGGGGTGCTGGTGGCAGACGTCGTCGCCGGTGATAATACCAGAGGCGGGAATGCCGCGTCCGTGCCTCGCTCTTGTCGGTGCCCGGGTCCTGGTATCGGAACTGCTGGGGCCCGACGCGGAATGAGGTGCCAGGGGTGCGGGTTCGGCTGCTGGGTGGTGGAGGTGCCGGTGGACGCCGGCCACTGGGGCCCGACGACGACGTCTCGGCGAGCCTGAGGAGGAGCAGCCACCTCCGCCGCCAGTAAGCCACGCCGGGCGATCAGGTTGTACGGGAGGGTCGGCTTTCGGGTCCCGATCCCGTGAGGACGAGCGGATACTGATGACGATGGGACTGATGACGATAGGGAAGGGAATTCGATCTCCGAGTCGCACCGCGGTACTGGAAGCGGCGGGGTGGAGTGGAGGCGCAGGCGCGGTTGTTCGTCGGGATTGATCGGGATTATGGGTGGTGGTGGTGGTGGCTGCGGCGTGAATGTCGATGTTCGGATGTCCAGTCGAAGCAGCGACGATGGCAGTCGTGGTAGTCCGGGGAGCTCGACAGACCCGCTTAGTGCGACCTTCCAATCGACCCAGGCGTCGCGGTGCTGCGACCAGGCGTGACCAAGCTGCCCGAGGAGCGTGTATCTCCCAACCCCTTGCAGGAAATACTTGTCGGTGACGACTACAATTCCTTTGCGGCACCGAGTGAGGGCGACGTTCATGCGAGGCTCCGAGTTCAGGAATCCTGCTTGCTGTGTTCGGACAGAAGACAAGATCACATAATCTGCCTCGTTCCCTATACAGGCAAGCGAAGAGGGCTTCAAGCTACGGCTGGCGAATGCGACGAAAGACCCATACCTTGAAAACTGTCTACGTTGTATACACGTTCTGATGGCAAATCCTCTGCCTTTAGCGCTCTGGTGATGGCAGTTCGTTGGAGGTCATAAAACGTGATGACGCAAAAATTGAGTTTGCGTTGATGATATCGTTGGGCAATCCGGACGACCATATGTACTTCTTCCACATTCTATTTCCCATAGCGATGGGCTTTAGCGTTATCCTACATCCGTCTGGATGGTATACTCACCTCGTAACTGTTTCCTCGCTTCCTTTCTTCGCCTTTCCAAACGTCGACAAATCCTATGCACGAATAATCCACGATATTGTGGAGCGACCGCAACTTTCCGTTATAGACGTTCTTAGAGATAAATTCACCCAAGGGAATAGGAAGACGGTCTGAGACAATGCCGTCAGTATGGGCGAGGCTTAGATTGAGAAAGATTGATCACATTGGGTATCAAGGAAGTATGCCTGCTTTTTGAGGTGTTTAACATAGAAAATAGTTTGGAGGCCTGCCGCCTCAGCGCCATAAGGCGGAACTAACAGGATAAGAAACAAGAATGATGAGCTAGAAAGATATGAGTACGAGGCCTACCACTCACGCTGTTTAGGGTCTCCAAAGAAACACACTTTAGTGAGCACTTTGGAGAACTTATAAAACAGATGCTAGGCTCGAGAGATTAGCAATTGCGCATAAGTTCAAATACTGAAGGTTACCATTAACTCAAAAATATCGATCTGCGAGGCCTCGTCAATGACGAGGGACCCCACCGGAATGAGACGAAGAAGGCCGCAGTCTTCAAGCTTTGGGTTCGAAAGCATGGTAAGAGTAGACAGCACGAGTGTGATACCTTGAAAGGTGGTCGAAATTTCTCGTGGAGTGTTTGGAAGCTCATCTGAGCGGATTAACACGTCTTCGATACCCGTGTACAACTCTTCGTGCCTATATGAGTGTAGGTACCGAGGGTTCCCGTGACGTGGAATTTGATTCATACCACTCGAAGAGGAAGTCCTTGGACACGATAAGCTTGAATGCGACCTTCTCTTTGAACAGCTTTTCCGCGATGTTCTTCACTCCGACATTCGATTGCGCAACAATCCAGCAAGGTAATCCACGATTTACCCATATCGATGCGGCTGCAGCAATTGTTGTCGTCTTTCCTGTCCCGGGAGGACCTAAGCAATCAGAGGATCATCAAGTTGTGGATAATTGTTGAAGAAGCTATGAAGTATACCATGGGCGATAACCAGCGAATTCCGTGGGGTCGTGGAAATCATAGCGGTAACGACTTTGCTTTGGGAATGGTTTAGCTTTACTAGAATCCGGGGTGCATGGTCGCATGACAAATCAATCTCTTCATCACACTCCGCTGCCTGAGTGTTCTCGGGAAACCAGACGACGTTGACGAACAACGGAACGTCACGTGCGTTGGTAAGGGAAAACAGCAGGAAACGGTACTGGGCTTGCTGTGCGTTTGTCCGTTCTCCTCGACCTATCACTTGAATACGACTGATCCCTTCTCGGAAAGCTCGTTCCGCGACGGCTGATGAATGCCGGCCATTAGCGCCCCTTATCCTCGCACCGACAATGTCCCCATTCTCTAGATGGAACTCAAGGCGAGTCTACGAAGAATATTAGGGTGCATGCAACACGTCCCAATATAATGACTTGCCTGATGGCTCGCCCTGATACGTGTCTTAAAACGGGCATTTTCTACTGTCAAAGAGCCATCAGGCGTTCTCTGGACCTGGTGGAAATCGTTTTCAATGATTCGCGGCTTCAACATATCAATGCGGATGGCTCTTGTGGCCAGATCGACGAAACATCGGAGCACCTGCAGGAGTGGAGGGTGGTAAGTTGGAATTATAGTGTCACATCCTGCGAATCCTCACAGGCTTGTCAACGAATTTTGTGCTCAACTGTTGGCCTATGCGCAGCTCTGACAAAGCCATGTTGGCGGCACTGTGAGCGAAAATCAGATAACAACAAGCGGAGGCGGAGCAAGTTCAAATACATCGCTGTGAACCAAGCACGGAGGGCGTAATTTGGACTTGGCGTACCAGGAGAATCCGGGCGTGTTCGGATGACCCCATCCCACCTTTCGTTCACAAGTCTCGCAGTGACTGATGGGTTCATGCGATTCAAAAAATCACCCGGCGTTGACAAGTCCCTTCTTTTCGTGCTGATGGTGAGAGTGGAGAGATCATACCCAGAGACATCGGAATCAAGAGTATGCGCAAGCAAGACGATCGTATAAGATAGTTCAAATCCTGCAAGGTACAGGATATTTGAGAAAAGCTTCTGTAAGACTCTGCCTTGCACCGGTGACGGGGGCCGCTGTAAAGAAAGACAAAAGACATGGTCTCGTAGGGCGAGGGACAGAGTCTGGATGACACAAAGCCCGACTGGAGCCAATTCAACTGCTACCCCTACTGCATAGGGACCCTCCGGGGGAAGTCCGGCACGAAAGTCCATTTCCAGTTCGGCCACTGCTGCAAGCGAGTAGTGGCGAACAACAACTGACTGCGGACCTCCTGGAATTTCGCATTGACGGAGGGTGGTAGTGCGAGACATGATATGCTGTAGTAGATGATGGAGAATGGCGCAGGGAGACTTGGACAGACGGTAGAAGAAAAGTGACTAGAGCGCTGGGAAGGAAAGCCGCTGATGAAGGACATGCCGCCACAACCGGGTACTAGCATCGATAGGAGACATCAAACAGCGAGGGTTTCAGCGGCTATCGATCTGCTGCGGAGATAGTGACTACGTAGTGCTGCCGTGAAGTGGAAAGTGAGGTTACCACGAAGTTAAGTCACCGTCAATGGAGACTTCTATGGTAGGTCACGTGTGACATGAGGTATGTTGCCAATGAGCACGCGGTAGTGGCATTCCTCCAAGATTTCTTCAAGCCCATCCCCTTCAATCTCTTCCACTCGGGTCCGTGGTTTAGCCTCCTGATGCTTTCCAACCAGTGTCGTCTGCTGAGTCAAAATCAAGAGTAAGATTGCTTAAAGACTGTCGCACCTAGTTACAACCCCTCTGACCACGGGTGCAGTTGGTGCGATTACCACTGCCTTCATACCTGTTTTGGTCAGAACAGCCTTGGGTTGGCTGGGACGGTCGCTGGTAAGTTCCCCAGCTTACCCACTAACATCAGCCACGTAGACTCCATCTCCTCAAACGAACGAAACCAGATTTCTAGGCATGGCCCGCAGCTGCGTGGCAGGCTAATATCGGTGTTGTCCTAGCTGGGGGTCTGTTTGTGATTGCCCAAGGCATAGCCATGGGTACACCAGTCCCTGCCAGCTTCACAGCCGTCAGGGCATGCGTTAGGAACATAAGCGCAGCTACACTTAGTGCCACGTCTGTTGGTGCTAGATTTGTTAACATGACTACGATTGCTGCCTCAGCCGTCTATGGGAGCATGGACGCTGCTGTTGCAGGGCTTCGCGCCGCTGTTGCTGGCTGGATTCTAGGCTATAGTCCCTGCCTCATTTGCATGTACAGAACCCACACTCTTGCTTTGGCTTGTTTTCGTGTCTATATCAGATCCCCATAGGAAAATCGAAGCCAAATCGTGGACGTGTTTATCGATGAGGGGAACACTTTTTGAAGTGGAGATGTAGTTCCGAGAGTGACGTAGTAATCGATAGCTCGGCGCTTGTCACAAATCGCGCCATTGGGTGCTTAGCTGGGCACCGCACGATCCTCTATCTATCCCACCTGGCTCGAGTGAGGAATCCTGCGAGGCGTGCTCCCCTAGACCAACGTTACGTCTCCTGGCAGCGCGACCCCCCAGAAGGTTGGGAAGTATACCTTCCATGTTGTACAGCCACCCATATCGAAGTCAAAGCCTTGGTTGATTAATGGTTCTGAGAGAGTACACCCCGACAATAGCAGGGTATGTAGCCTGCGCTACCAGCTACTGCGGCTGAAGCCGAACGCACGCCCATTCACCCTGCTTTGAAACGAGGGTAAAAAATGGCCATCCCCTGACACGTGGAGACAACCAGTGGGGCTCCTGGGGACATTAATATGGGAGGGTAGAGGTGACCACAAGCAACAGATGCCACATGGTAGAAGGTGTGCAAGACGCAGAGGGACCGAGCCGCGGCATTGTGGATAACGGAGTTTTTGGGGTTGAAAGATCTTAGCCTGTGTCCCCGGGAGTAGAGGCCACCGCCAGATGCACGGCGCAGGGAGCGCTGGAGGGTAGGGGGCAGGAGATACATACACTACATGCGGGGCCCTATGCGACTCTTAAGTCCGTGCAAGGGTTGGCGGTGACTGCGCCTTAGGCCCGTGGCCCGGGGGCTGAGCTGGTTATCGTGACTCGGAGTTGGAACCACGTGTCGCGGGGTGGACTCGGATCAGCGCCGCACCGGGTGGAGAATGGATCGGCGTGGGAGCTACCTGGCGGCTTGCAGAGGAAGATGGGCGGAGTCGGCGTTACGCCCGGGCGAGGGCAGAGCTACTAGTAGGTGGCCAGTTAAGACGGTATTCCGTTTCTCTGGCGTTCCCGCACTCCAGACGCGCATGGAGGCTCGTAACTCATCACCGTGACGGCCTGTGCCGGTGCTCGTTCAGGATCGCACTGATGAACCCCTGGCAGCCCATTGGCCGATCGGCCCGTTGTGGCCGCCCATACCACTGTGGCTGGTCATGGTATCAATTCACAGTTAGAACGCTCGAATGAGAGTACCATTATAGTGCAGATCATCGCCGTCATCACAGCCTTTCCCGTGCGACTATCACAGCTCTGTATATTCCTTCGTCCGAAGTTTCTTCAATAAGCTCAGTTCGGATGAGGTGATGGATCTCTTGTCAGCAAGTCAGGCAAGCAGATGTTCCCTCTTGGCTTTGACCTCATTTTGAAGACTTTTCGGCTCCTTTCTGAGGATGTCCAGGGCATAGTATGGTAGAGCAAGACTTTTTTTATTGCGTAAATGTTGGGTTTCTACTATAACAACCTATGGCCTCTATGAGCCATGTCCTAAGCCCTTTAGAGGAGTTACGCCTTATGCCCCGGATTTCCCTGTAAACGAAGTTGGGAGTCAAAAAATGTATGCCTTACAGGGAGTATGCATTTTCTGGGTACAGTATATGCGTCGACTGTATCGTAAGTCAGTGCAGTCTGACGCGGCTCAAGAGAAATGATAAGCGCTTCGACTTCATGATAAAATCAATTAGTATGGACAGCGTGAGAAGCCGCGAGATCTCGTTGCCTCTGAGTCGTATACAGTATATCCCCCATTCTGCTTCTTCATCCCACACAACTCAATCCTCGCTGACCCGGTTATGAGATGAAATCTGCTAGAGCTTTTGGCGAAAGGCACGAGAATAATGAGCCGCGGACCATGACGCGCTGCGACTCCGATTACCGGTGTTAAACGCAGGCGGGGATTCCGCATCCGTGCTGTCCCGTGGCGCCGCCTGTACTGGAACTGAGGCCGGATGGCGCCAAGAGTCGGATACTGGGATTGGCGGTGCCATACGATTGCGCCATGATTCGGATACAGGTGCTGATGGGGCCATGCGGCTGCGCCAGGACCCAGTGGCGTCGGGTGTTGGCCGTCCCGGGATCACATTACGGTGCCATGAGTCCAGCTGCTGGACGGTCGACTTGGGTGCCTGCAAGGCCAGGGGTCCATCGCCCTGCCGGGCTAACTCTGCCGTTGAGTCGAGCCGGGTGATCAAGGTATGCTTCGGCGTCACGGTCCGAGTCGCGCTGAGGATGGAGGTGAGGTTGTTCACAAAACGTGATCGGGATATCTGACAAAAGCTTCTGCAAGGCCCCACTCTGCATTGGCGATGGT
>QLOS01002332.1:5354-18624 GCA_003313725.1 Russula sp. MG48 | reverse complement strand
TAGTTATATGTATTACTCACTTTAAACCCCTATGATGAAAAGTGACGAAGCCCCTCTGCTCGCATTTGGGGCGGGCAGCGGAGGGGATGGCAGCGGCGGCAAGAGTCCGCGAAGAGAAAACAAACACAACTGACGTGACTCACGTGAGGCACATCAACTACAGCCAAGCATGTGCAAACAGCCAACAAACAAGGTCCAAATATATTACTAATCAATTTTAATATTTTAACATTATTAATTAGTTTCTAAAAGGACTGGTCTTAACTGGTTTTAATTGGTCTTGTTGAATAGTAAGAATGCGAAAATTATCCTAAGTCCACAAACTCCCAAGGCCAAATCAAGGCCAAAAAATAGCCTTGACTAGCTTGGGTGACTTTATGATGACTTGGTCACTGTCAAGTGCGTCAAGTCACCAGGACCTTTCACTGATGAAATAGCTGTCAGGTAGCATCACGATCCCTTTATTGTTGTCCTCACTGGTGGTGACACCAGGAGGTCTTGAAAGGAAATCAGCTGGTATGTGTCTTTTCCCTGGGACGTGTACCAACTTGAAGTTGTAGTCGGCAAGTTTCTGCATCCATTGGGATTGGTGTCGGTTTAGGTCTTGTGATTTTCAGAAGTAGATGAGGTTGTGGTGGTTAGTGTGGACTATGGTTTGGTGTCTGTTTCCCCCTACGTAGGGTCGCCAGGTGGTGAGGGCGACAACCACTGCATACATTTCCTTGTTGTAAATGTCCCAGTTTCGCTGAGTGGCATCTAGGGTCTTCGACAGGAACGCTACTGGGTGGATCTTGCCCTGCTCATCCTTCTGGTGGAGCACTGCTCTGACCACGTAATTAGAGGCGTCGGTGTCAATAGTAAAGGGCAAATCGAATCGTGGTTGGTGTAGTACTGGGGCTGTGGTGACAGCGTTGATGAGTGCATCAAACGCCTTCTGACACTCCAGGGTCCAGTTGAATCCCTCCCCTCGTGCACTCTGGGCGATGAGTTGGTTGAGGGGGGCTGTGATGATGCTGAAATTGCAGATGTACATGCAATAGAAGTTGAGGAATCCGATGAATGAGCGAACTTGTTTGGTCGTGGTGGGGACTTTCCAGTCTCTGACGCCCGCCACTTTGACCAGGTCCATTGCAATCATGTCTGGGGTTATGATCACTCCAAGGTACTCTACTTGGGTCACCTCGAAGAGGCATTTCTGTGGTTTGAGGTAGAGGTCGTGTTCTTCAAGCACCGCAAGTACTGCGTGTACTACTTGGTGATGGAGGGAGATGTCATTTGGGGTGTGGATGAGGATGTCGTCCATGTACACTGTTACATAACCCTCGTTGATTAACTCCCTGAATATGTGGTTCATCATTGCCTGGAATGTCGCTGGGGCATTGGTGAGTCTGAAGAACATTACCAGGGGTTCAAAGAGTCCTCGACTCGTTTTGAATGCTGCTTTCCCCTGGTCGCCTTCTCGGATTCTGATGTTGTTGTAACCCCATCATACGTCCAGTTTGGTGAAGAGGCCAGATCTTCCCCCAAGTACTCATGTGAGTCGGTCCATGAGTTCTCTAATTAGTGGGAGTGGGGTTGCATCCCTTATTGTCCAGGAGTTTAGTTTGCGGTAGTCTTGGATGGGGTGGTAGGTTCCGTCTTTCTTTAGTATGTAGAAGACCGGTGATGTGTATGGTGACTTGGAGCGCCTAATCCTTCCGATCCTGAGGTTTTCCTCAAGGAACCTTTGTTGAGCTTTGTCTTCTTGTGGTGTTAATGGGTAAATTTTACAGTCGATGGAGGCTGGAGCATCCGGCTTGAGTTCAATCGCGTGGTCCCATGGAGTGGATTCGGGGAAGCGCTGTGCCGCTTTGTCGTTGAACACTCATGCGTGGTTGTGGTACTGGGCGGGGATGATCTGGTCCCACGTCCTGTTCAATTTGGGGTTGGCCACTTGGGCTAGTTGCTGTGCCACCGTCGTCTTCGCGAGGCGCATTATCAGTTGGTCCCCTGGTTGTAAGATTGGGGGGTTGGTAATGGTGATGGATTTCATCCCCACGACAGGCGTGCTCGTGCTCGCTGCTTGGGCTGCCATGCCGGTGGTTCTTAGTATGACCTTGGCTGGAAGTGTGCCCTTCTTCCAGTTGGGTCATGGGTTGGCTGCAGCGAACCATGGGTATCCCAGTACAATGTAGTCGCCATCCATGTGGGCAATGTAGAATCTCAGCGTGTGAGGGGTGGACCCCATCACTACCTCGAGGTCCGTGTAGTGGGTGATGTTGCCACCTTTGTTCGGTGATCCGTCGGCATTTTTCAGTCATCGTGGCATCGGGAGCAATTTCATCCCTAGTCAGTGTTGTTCAATGAATTGTTGGCTTACGAAGCATTCTATGGCTCCACTGTCTAAGAATGTGAGGAGGTCGGCCTTTTTCAGTGTGGTGTGAAATGAAACTGGGATTCGCATAGCGTTAATTTGGGGTAAAAATACATCGTGCTGAAACATAGCTTGAGCAAAGGCCGTCTTGCTCAAGCTTGACCAAAATCCTCCTCTCCGCATATCTGTCCCCACTTGTTTGCCAACTCCTGATACTCTTCCTCTCCCAGTCCTTTTATGAATGCCAGGACTGTGTCTTGAGATAGGGGCGTTGTCTGCCTGCTACTCCCTGCTTCTGGTTGTTGCTTGGTAGTGGTTTGAGCTTGTTTCGTTTCAAGGCATTGTGTTGGTTTCTTTGGGCAAGCACGGGAGATGTGTCCCTGGGCTTGGCAGAAGTAGCAGCGCCCCTCTTGTCGGCATCATTCCTTGTCCACCTCAGTGATGGCTTTGTGGGCTGCATCCACTTGCATGGCATTGGGGTCAGGTCAGCGTGATTCACGCCTTGGGTTGAATTGCCCTCGGGTGTTTTGGTTGGGGATAAAGAGTGGTTGTGGGAGTCTGCCTTGCGATGGCTTGTTCCCAGCGACAATCTTCTTTTGGGCAAAGAAGGCTTGTCTGTGTGGTTCAAGTGCTGTTAAGATGGCTGTTCGTTTGCATGTGGCCGCCTTCCAATCCACCCAATTTTGAGGTTGGTTGAAGTTCATGCAGTTATCAAGCACCTTGATGTTGAGACCCTGTTTGAATTTTTCCAAAACTGCCAGGTCGTCTTCTTGGTACTGGGCCTTCCTAGCCCATTCCGCGAAGCAGGTGATATAGGTGTCAATGTCCATGTTCTGCATCTTGAGTTTATCCAATTCTGCCATGGCTCAGTACTGCTGGTTGGTGTCGGTCCAGTCTTGGATGAAGTTCTGTTCAAATTGCTCCCACACATTTGGGAGTGGGGGCATCGGGATGGGGTTACCCATGATCCAGTCTTCCTGTGACCTTTTCCACTTGGTGACTGCAGGTTCGCAAATGTAGGTCAGGGCATGGGCGACCTTTCGATAGGGGTCAGTGATAATAGGTGCTGCTTGGTTCAGGTATTGGTAGAGTTTGAGTGCGTGCATAAATTTATCTGCACTGAGATGGTCCCCATTGAATATGGGGGGTTCCTTCCCTTCAAGTTTGCCATTTGCTGGGGGTCCTGGTGCAGCTGCTGCTGGCTGAGCTGGTTGGCCAGGTGGGGGGCCTCTGCCTCTGCCACTGCCTCCTGCTGGGGGTTGGTACGGCAGGGCTGGACCTGTGCCACCGCCACCACCACTGCCACCGGGGGCCATGCATGCGAGTGTTGTGGTTTGTGTGGGTGTAAGTGTAACCATCGCCATGTGGGTAATAGGAGGGTGAATTGGTTCGTCGTCTGTTGTTTGGGCTGATTGTTCATGTGAGAGTTCAATAGACTCATCGTCACGGGGGTTTCTTATTGTCTCTAGGCTGGTGGTAGCTTCGAGTTCAGATGCTAGGGGGAGGAGTACTTCGCGTGTGAGGTCCTCTCCTGTGAAGTTGTCGATGTCGGGGTTGAGTATGTCATTCAGGGGAAGTCCTGTTGTTCGGCTGTTCTCGAATCGGCCCTCCTCTTCATTCCAGTCTTGGTTGAAGGTGTGTAAGATGTTGCAGTAGTAGACTAGGGGGTATACACGTCCGCCATAGAGTGAATAATATCCGTCCCAAGGTGCGAACACCGTTGGCGAGAGTTTCGTGCCTTTCCTACAGAAGAGGGCTTGTTTCTTTCCGATTCTGGTTCTGGGGATTCTCTCCCACAGGGCTTCATCTGTCTGATTGGGTTCGATATGGAATGGGGGTTGGTGACTACTGGGGAGGAAGGAGCCGTCATGTAGGTGGGGACTGTTGGCACCTTCCAGATTGTCGTTGTACAATTCAGAGCTGTAGTTGTTGGATCACTAGGGCTAGAGCTGTTCGTCGCTCGTGGAGGAGGTATAGCTGGTGTGCTATGAACTCATGTTCAATGTTAAACGTCACAGCACAGGTGCGTGCACAGTAATTGTTGTGTACCCTGACGCGGGCGTTCAAGTATACTTCTACTTGGTCGAGGTGCTCTTGTTCTTCAAGCTTGTCAAGGAGTTCTTCGTCAGTCGACTCCAGTTTGTTGGTGTTCAGGAAGCTAGTTCTAATGTTACGTGTCTAGTCACACTTAGGTGGGTAAGGCCTTTGGACGTAGAAGAGAGTTTGAGGAATCGCCTCAAGGAGTGGTGATGCACACATAGAGGAGGGAGATCACGGTTGGCTAGTATTGGTACAAGAGAACTAGCTTGGGTCTCAGCGTATCGTACAGTAGGATCTTATATACATACAATGCATGGGAGTCTCCTACTCAGTCAGTACTCGAGTCACATGCAGTTACTGGCCCTTGCCCTATTGGTACAGGAAGATGAAGGTAAAAGAAAAGAAAGAAGGAAAATGTAACATTCCGGGCTTTAAGAGTGTTGGAATCAGCTCTGCCCATTGTTATATGAAGTCAAAGTGTTATATCTCAAGTGCCCATAGTGCAATCGATTGACACTTCAGCCAAATTAGGAAGTTGCCATTTTGAGATGTCATGCTTGTTGGATGGGTGCACATTCATTCATTTCTCATCAGATTGTCTTGATGTAAGTGAGTAAAATGCTCATTGTTAGATGTAAAATTACTCTACAGTACCTATTTGTTGTCATGAACCCAAACCATGGTGTACATCAAGCATGAAAAGTTGAATTGCTTAAATGTAGCCATTTACAATACTTATATAAATTCCTGACTCAGACAGACACACTCAAATATTACAGTACTTTATATTTAGGTAGAGTACATATGTCACTGTCCAAAAAAAAATTCTGAAGTAAATTGGTGCAGAAATGAGCTTGTGGTGCTCATTTGTCCAGAGGAGTGGTCCTGTCCAAAGGACTGGTCTGATACTGTACCAAATTTCCCTTTTCAGTCCACCTTGCAGTGGATATGTGGATTTGATGGTATGCAGTGGTTGGGAGGTGGCTATTCAGCCATTTGCAGAGCTCCAGGGGAGGAGGCCTGAAGTCAGGTTCATTATCGAAGCTGCTAAGGTCCAGGATCAGGCTAGGCCTGGCTGGGACCACAACCTTAGCAGCATAGGTGGGAGGAGTCATGTGCCATTGCCCTTTGCCCTGGGCAGCTGGGGTGCAGTGCAGAGAGGGGGGTTTGGGAGGGGGACCCTTGGTCTTGGGCTGAAGGCTTTCAACTGCTTTGGACAGTGACAAGAGGGTAGACTTAATACTGACTAGTTCATTGCTCAGTGCTGGTAACATGGCAGGGGGGGCAGGCTTTTCAAAGGGAGGGTGTCCCAATATGTGCAGGAGTATTGGGCTTTGGAGGGAGTTTTGGAAGATTACTCTCAGTTCATCCCATGCACTAGCATTCACATTTATGATATGAGAACTGGCATTGAGAACTGACTGTAGGACTGCAGCGACCTGCAGAGTGGTGGGAGGGGGTTCTTCAGGTAGGTTGGATGCAGACATGGTGGTGGTGTGAAGAGAAGAGTTCTCTGGATTGAAGATAGTATATGTGCTTTACAGATCAGTGGAATGGTATGTAATACACATTTGCAATGTGTTCAATGCTTACTAAGAGATGATCTGGCTGCCCAGCAATGGATATTGGGTATTCAACTAAATTTAATTGGTGGATTGTTATACATCACATTCACTGGGCATAGGAATCAATCTGACTGATAGCAAAACCAATATACTCTGCTGATGTAGTTGGATAAGGCAGACAGAATTTGAATATTGATTCATTGAGGATATTGGTCCACCTGACAGCTTAACCAATGTTGGCCACTGACTGGATATTCACTAGGTGTAGATATAGGTTAGGCTGACATCCAAACCAATATTTCCTAATGGTCTGGTTGGATTAGGCAGATATTGACTGAATATTCATTGGGTGTAGATAGAGGTTGGGCTGACATCTCAACCAATATTGCCCAATGGTCTGGTTAGATTAGGTGGATATTGACTGAATGTTCAATAGGTGTTGATATAGGTTAGGCTGACATCCCAACCAATATTTCCTGAGTGTCTGGTTAGATTAGGCAGACACTGAATGAATATTCACTAGGTGTAGATATTGATTAGGCTAACATCCCAACCAATATTTGTTAGATCTTGATGATCATGGGATGTCACAAGACATGTTGCTGAAGACATGTGATAGACAGTATTTACGTGTTCCTTGCTTGTCAGCCTCACCTCAGTCTCTTCTCCCCTACTTGTGCTGGGTTACTAGGTTTTTTATAATATTACCTGAGCATCTGGTTGAATTAGGCAGACACTGAATGAATATTTATTGTGTGTCAATATAGGTTAGGCTAAGATCCCAAACAATATTTCCTGAGCATGTTGTTAGATTAGGTGGACACTGACTGAATATCCACTGGGTGTAGATACTGATTAGGCTAACATCCCAACCAATATTGCCTGAGTGTCAGGTCAGATTAGGCAGACACTGATTGAATATTCATTGGGTGTAAATGTTGATCAGGCTGACATCCAAACCAATATTGCCTAAGCAGCTGGTTGGATTAGGTGAACATTAATTGAGTATTCATTGGGTGTAGATGGTGATTAGGCTGTCCTAACCAATATTGTCTAAGCATCTGGTTGGATCAGGTGGACACAGATTAAATATTCAGTAGATGTGGAGAGTGGTCAGGCTAACATCCAAACCAATATTTCCTGAGCATCTGGTTAGATTAGGCAGACACTGATTGAATATTCATTGGGTGTAAATATTGATCAGGCTGACATTCAAGCCAATATTGTCTAAGCATCTAGTTGGATCAGGTGGACACTGATTGAATATTCAATGGGTGTGGAGAGTTGTCAGGCTAACACCCCAAGCAATATTTCCTAGGTGTCTAGTTGGATTAGGCTGACACTAATTGAATATTCATTGAGTGTAAATGCTGATCAGGCTGACATCCCAACCAATATTGCCTGAACATCTTGTCAGATCAGGTGGACACTAATTGAATATTCATTAAGTGTAGATATTGGTTAGGCTGATACCCAACAGATATTGCCTAAGCATCTGGTAGGATTAGGTGGATACAGATGTAATATTCATTGGATGTAAATGTTGATCATGCTGACATCCCAATCAATATTGTATAAGCATCTGGTTGAACCAGGCAGACACTGATTGAACATTCATTGGGTGTAAATGTTGATCAGGCTGACATCCCAACCAACATTGCCTGAGCATCCAGTTGGATCAGGTGGACACTGATTGAATATTCATTGAGTGTAGATATTGGTTAGGCTGACCTGACACCCTGACCAATACTCCCTTAGTGTCTAGTATAATTAGGCAGACATGATTGAATATTCACTGGGTGTAGATATCAGTGCATCACCAAGATGACAAAAAACTTGTGGTCTTTTTGCCACTTTTGGGGCTTGTCAGCTTGTCACACAAGTTGGCAAGCACTGACAAGTTTCACAAGCATGACAAGTGTGCAAGATTCATATTAAATTAAGATAACCCCATAACCATAACAAGTATAGTATTCTATAGACAAGTTTAAATAATCTAATAATGAAAATGAAAAATAGGAGGCGGCCACACCTGCACTGCTGCTCCCACTCCCGCTGACACCACCGGTCCTCCCGCTGATGCTGCCACTCCCCCCACTGACGCCGCTGCACCTCCCGCTGACACTGCTGCTATTCCCACCAACACCCCCGCTACTCCCACCAACGTCGCCACTGCTCTTGTTGATGCTGCCGCCGCTGGCGTCCCTGCTGCCGGTGTCGATGCCGCCGCTGGTGTTGACACCGCCGCCAGTGTTGACGCCGCTGCCAGTGTTGATGCCGCCGCCAGTGTTGACACTGCCGCCGATGTTGACACCACCGCCAGTGTTGACGCTGCTGCTGCCGCTGGTGTTGATGCCGCCGCCGCCGGTGGTGCCCCTGTCGCCATCTGCTGGGCCCCCGCCACCGTCGTGCTGGTGCCGCTGCCATCACCGCGGCCGCTGGTGGTGTCCTCGTCACCATCGCTGCTGGCCCCATCATCGTCATGCTGGTGCCCCGCCGCCGCCATTGCTAGTGTCGCCGCTGTTGCCGTTGCTGGTGTTGCCTCCGCCGCCGCTGATGTCGCTGCCACTGCCACTGCTGGTGCCCTCGTCGCCATCACTGCTGGGTCCCTGCCATCGTCATGCTGGTGCCCCCACCCTCGCTGTTGCTGGTGTCGCCTCTGCCGCTGCTGGTGTTGCCGCAGCCGCTGTCGGTGTTGACGCCGCTGCGGTGTTGACGTCACCGCTGTCGGTGTTGATGCCGCCGCTGCCAGTGTTGACGCCGCCTGGCGCCCCTGCCGTCGCTGCCGCCACACCACCCCTGCTGCTGCCCCTGCTGCTGCGAGAGCAAGGTGTTCACCGCAAAGTCATGACCTACAGAATGGTGGTGTGGGGAAGTTAATAATAAAAAAAGGAAAGAAAGGGAAAGAAAAAGGACAGACCTTTTAGTGCAGGCCTGCACCATGCCAATTGTTGTAATATTGAGGTGGGTAGTGCGAGGGTATTGTCGAAGTGCCGCGCGAGTCCCCATGGCATCACGGCCCTGCATGAGATGTGGGCATGTGACACGTGTCCTTGAAAGGCTGGGGCTGTCACACTGTAGGGACCATGGATATCACCCTTGGGGGTTGGCATGGCCCTGGGAATAACCAGTGCACTCACAAGAGTGAGTATCAGGGCAATATCATTGAAGAGCACTCACTTCCATGCCCATACCTGCCCAAGTCTCCATTCCCAGAGGCCCTGAAAGCCCCATGAAAAGCGTGCAATGCTTGTCCTGTACTGAAGGAAAGGGCTCAGATGGACGGCCAAAAACAATAGCACATCATGGTCAGCAGGCAGCTGCACGAATGTTAGGATTCTATAGTGCTGGAAGCACAAACACAGCACTTGTGTATCTCAATTTCTAGCTATATTTTGGCAATTCTGAGGCTAGTTTAGGAGGAAAACATCATAAAATAAGCTAATTTAGCAAGTTTGGGATTTTCTAGGAAATGTTTCAAATTTTGGGGGAAAATCTAAAAAAAAAATTAGGGTTTGGCTACCTTGGATCATAGAGTATACAGTACAATGTATTACAAATCAAGATGCTAAGGTCACCTAGGGTTCCTGATTGAGCAACTGAGGGCTTTAGAGCCCTAGGGTTCTGAATAAGGTGCTCTGCATGCACTCAGGCCCAAAAGGCAAGCATGGGGCTGAATGAATCCCACATCATCCCAGTCATTCCACCCCCCATGCTTCTGCTATTCTGTCCCTTTGGGCCTTCCATCCTGTCCATCCTATACACAGTACTACTCATAGACCTCCTATATACACCTTCCATACTGTCCTTTGTCCTCACTAAGCCTAGATACTATACATGTTTCAAATTTGGGGGCCAAAAGTTATAAATTTTGGAATTTTGGAATTCTGTTCTATGATTAATTTTCTATGATATAATTGTGTCAGATTGCACTACTTTTTGAGGTGAATGGTGAGGGTTTGAGGTTGTAGTAGCAAAAACTAGTTTTGGAATTTTGAGGTGTTGGAATTGTGCTTCTGGCACTGTAGTGTCCTTGCCAGGTCGTCTCTCCCGCAGGTAGAAGGAGAATTGGGTTTGACTTAGGAAAAAAAGTCAACTTGCACGAGTGCTGCGTGAGGTGTAACATGTGACATGTGACAAGTTGAACGTTTTTCACGAAGGCCTCATGCGTGAACTTGAACTCACATTGAGCAGGGCCGGTGCCTTTCGAGTATATTCGAAAAGGCCTTCATGCGCGAGGAGAAGAGTGTGTCTAGCTCCCTACTCTCACTTTTTTTTTTCAACTGACCGTGTAATTTTCTTTTTTTTTTCACTTTTTTTTTTGGCAGATTAATGGCCTCAGTTAACGCGGCCCAGGTACCACCACAGCTCCCATGCACCTGTCTACCCGCATCTTTTGACATCGCCCCAATGCGTGGCACACCCCCAACACACATCCTAGCCTGTTCAATCGGGCCCGTCCTCCAAGCACCCTGTCTCAGACGCCATCTTCCTTGTCCCCATGCACACGCACCACATCATCCTAGCCGCGAACTGCACGCACATTTCGCGTATCCTGGTCTCGCGCACGCAAATGCGCTCGAACGGCATGCTCGCTGTCCCCGTCATGCCCCTCATCATGCCGCACGCGGAGGCATTTGCCCCACTCCTGCCTTCCTCATCGCGCACCGGCTGGACTGGCTCATGAGCGCCCTCCTCCCCGTCCCGTCTTCGATGCTCTCCGGCGTGTGCGCCGGCGGCAGTGGCAGCGGTGGCAGTGGCGGCATGATGCACAGCAGGGGTGGGGGCATGATGGCGGCAGCAATGGGGGCATGATGGTGGCGGCAACGGGGGCATGGCAGTGGCAACGGGGGCGCAATGTGGTGGCAACAGGGGTGCAATGCAGCGGCAGCGGTGGCATGATGCAGCGGCAGCAGGAGCGCGATGATGGCATTAGGGGTGGCAGCAGCAGCAGTAGTGTCGTTTTTTCTTTCATTTCCTATTCTGTAGCTACAATTTTTGTACATAGATTATTATAAACATAATAATAATAATAATAATAATAATAATAGATGTTGACGAAAATTGACACTGTGAAACTATTCATGTTTAAATCTTGCCATCTTTTGAGCTTGTCAAGCAAAAGAAAATCTCAACTTGTGGAAAATTGGACATAGCTGGTTTTGCTTTTCAGCTTGTGGCTTTTAGGGCTTGTACAAGCTTGTACAAGCTTGTACAAGCCCTCACAAGAAAAATGTAAAAAACCTGATGTGGGCCTGACATCTGAACCATATTCAATGTATAGATATTTGTCAACATGTACTGACAAAGGGGGCCTGGAACTGAGTTGAGTCTGATATTGTTTGAAGTATTCATCAGACTATTTAGATAGTGAATATGTATTCATGCATCATGTGGTCCACAAATCAGCAAATAATGTATCATCAATAACTCTTTATGTATCTGATTTGCCCCTTTGGATTCAAACACATGGATGGAATTCATCCCAACTATATGTTAACCTGTATCTGATGCATTATTGTTTTATTCAGAAAGATGGCATTTGATGATGTTAATTTCTGACTTTTCAATGATTCACCAATGTGGTCTAAGTTCATCCATCTGCAGGTGTTACTCCTGGTGGGTCATATGTAGGTAGGATCCCAGTCTGCAGCCTGCATTCCATACCCAAACTCTGAAACTTGACATGCAACATGACCTGCAACTCACAGAGAATAGTTATCCACACATAGACTGAACCCTTTTGACTAGTTGAGCTCAAAATTTGTATATATGCTTTGGTGGACATTCTTATTACAATAGTATAAAGCTGCAAAATAAATGAGGTCAAAAAAAGGGCCTCTGAAACATGCTGTGCTGAGTTTGAATTCAAGCCTTTTTTGGACTGGTTGAAAGGTGGGTCCAGTCGATGTGTGGGGCAAGGATAGTTTAGGTGCCATTGCTGACTGTATCAAGCCTAGGGCATGACACAGGTGACCCCCAGGTGGGATTTCCCAACACTGCACCCACACCTGTTAACACTGCACCCAAATGGTTACAGGTGCAGTTAAACTGTAAAAGTTCATGGTTTTGTTTTTAACCACAGTTTGGCTGCAGTTTTTTGTGATGTTCTAAAACCATGGTGTGGTTGAAGGAATTATATTAAAAAAATAACAGCCATAAGGGCATGCAAGGGGAACTACAATATAGATACAAATATATATGATCCCTCCCCAACTGTGTAATCTGTGGGCATGCAGGCATGCAGGCAGCATGTGGGCATGTGGGTGGCATGCAGGTGTGCAGGTGTCATGCAGGAGTCATGTGGGCATGCAGGAGTCATGCTGGCATTGTGCAGGCATGCAGATGTTGTGCAGGCATGTGGGAGTCATGCAGGCATGCAGGAGTTGTGTGGGCATTGTGTGGGCATGTGGGTGTCATGTGGGCATGTGGGAGTCATGTGGGTGTGTGGATGTTGTGCAGACATGCAGGAGTCATGTGGGCATCGTGTGGGCATGCAGGCATTGTGCTGGCATGTGGGAGTTGTGCAGGCATTGTGTGGGTGTGTGAATGTCATGCAGGCATCATGCGGGCATGTGGACATCATGCAGGTGTATGGACATTGTGCAGGTGTTGTGTGGGCATGCAGATGTTGTGTGGACATGTGGGAGTTATGCAGGCATTGTGCAGGCATGCAGGTGTTGTGCTGGTGTGTGGGAGTTGTGCAGGCATTGTGTGGGCATCATGAGGGCATGTGGATGTCATGCAGGTGTTGTGCTGGTGTTGTGTGGGTGTGTGGACATTGTGAGGGCATGCAGGAGTCATGCAGGCACCGTGCAGGTGTGCAGGAGTTGTGCAGGCACCATGTGGGTGTGTGGGAGTTGTGCAGGTGCTGTGCAGGTGTGCGGGAGTTGTGAAGGCATTGTGCAGGCATGCGGGTGTCATGTGGGTGTGTGATCTGCCAGAGGGGGCAATTAGCAGGCAGGTGGGCAACTGCAATTGAAGGCCACCATGTGGCAGTAAGCAGTGCTACCCCTCCAACTCACAGTTGATGCGAGGGAGGGGGGCAGGGGCAAAATATCATTTATTTAAAAACTACTAATACTAATAACTATGTATTTATTCTACTTATTACAGTAGCAGTGATGGGGCTGCATGAGCAGTCTCAGCAATGGAAGTGTGGTGATATGCAGGTGTGTGGGTGGTGTGGGGCATGTGAATGATATGGGAATGTGAACATGAGGAGGGGGCTGTCATTGTTGAAGACTTGTCAGTAGGAACAAAGAAAAGAAAAAAAAAGAAAAAAAAACATATCTTGTTGCATTTGGGGCAA
>QLOS01002329.1:0-10667 GCA_003313725.1 Russula sp. MG48 | reverse complement strand
AATATTCTCCACAAATTTTGGTACTAGAAGCAATCGTGTATCTTATCATCTCTTTATTTATCCGGCCTACCCCCTCCCTCATATACCTGAAACCATTATCTTACAAGTCGTCCATCATATGTATATTTAAAGTGGCAGCATGTTTTTATTTATTAGATTATCCATTATCTCTGTACTCAGAACGAAAGGGCGATCAATACCAAATCGATAGTTCCATAGATTATTTAGTTGGGTGAGTGAGTGATCCTGACGGCGCTATGACACGTATGCACATAGACACATAGCCAGAAAACGAGAAACGATCAAGGGAGTATCTTGGACTCACTTTTGACCGTAGACACACGACTGATAAGATAACTCACGATCGAAGGAAAAATGAGTTTACTGTGAGTCGGAATTACCGTATTCGACAACTTGCTTATGTGAGTGCACCTGGAGCGCTTCTCGAGGTCAAGGGTGTGTGCTCATGGCTCCACCTCACCTTGTCAATGCGGGCTACGGTTGTTGCAGCGATCAGGAGCCGCATCCGAGTCGGAGTGAAGCGGGGATAGTGAGCCGCGGTCCTCAGAGCCCTAGTGACATCAAGGTCGAGGCGCAATGAAAATGACCCAGGTATCGCGGTGAGATCTCGGTGTAATGCTAGTGAAGCGTTTCGTGATCGTTGTGGGTTCGACGGTCATCAGAAAGCAAGGAAGCACGGGAAGGGCCCGACGTTCGTGACCGCCAAAGAGGTACAGTGGACTAGGGGCTTCTGCGCACGCAAAACGAGGAGAAAGGGAGCCCGAGTTAACTACCTAGGTGTCGGAATCTCGTAGAGCTAGCGTTGCGCTACGCTAGACACGTGCCGCAGTCGTCTTTCTCATAAAGAAGACCCCCAGAAGTCGAAGCAGTGTGAGATTGACTCGGTGTTGCGAAGGTGACACATGCCAAGACGGCCGCCCCAAAGTTGAAGGGGTAAGAATGGCTCTGCGTTACACGGGTGACGTACGCTGCGGCTGTTGCAGTCGTCGAATGGGGTACGCGGTCACAGGGATAGATATCATGTGTTGCTCCGAAACAGCTTGAGCTGGAAAAGAGAAACTTATAAAACGTCACCCTATGAAATACTTACTCCTATATAACGGCGTAGGGTGGTCGCAGCAGCATGCCAAGGTATTGTAGCGCCTAGTGGCAGAGTTTATATGGAGGGGAGACGACATACTGGATATGAGTGGTGAAGGTGGTGGTGGTAGAGGAGTAGGAGTAGTAGCGAGACGGCGATAGATCACCCCATGAATTGATCCTCAGTGGATTCTCGAGTCAGGAATCATGGATCAACTCGAGTCACGGCGTTCATAAGAAAAGGGGGAGCTTCTGGACCAGCGTTGGAGAGAGGGGTTGCGCCAGGGACTGAATCTGAACCAGAGGACGAGGCTGATGAAGAGTCTGAGGCTGAGAGTGCAGATGAGGAAACGTTAGTGGTCCGACTCCTGCGTTCAGAGCCAGATGCCCCAGAGAACAAGCTGGACAAGGAATCTCTTCTCGTGCGTCATTGTTCAAAGACACCCAGGTCTAAGTCCTGTTTTTTTTTTCTTGTTTTCATTTTGAGTAAACAAAATGCTAGCGAATACAGTTTCGGCTCACTTGCCATTTGGATAACGTGCTCATCTGTCTCCTCAAGGTGCTCAATATCGATGCTCTGAGGATGCCTTTGCAATAGTTCTGCATTGGATTGCTCGATCTGGGGAAGGAATTGTCGGACCCTCGCGAGTATTACGCATCAGCTCGGGGCCGGATGGTTGATTAAAGAATAGAGAGGCACACACTCAGTCGGTGGCTCTTCCACAAACGTCCGAAGGTTTCCAAAATCAAAGAATAAATATAGAGATTCTCTAGTCGTGGGACCTTCTCGGTCCAGTCTTTCGAGGATATCTTCTACAAGCCAAGCGTTGGCTAGAGGAGCAAAGGGTACGCACAAAGCCTTTTCTGCCGTTGCTCTACATCCTCTACGTCTCATGCGAATTCTTTGGGGCCATGTCCGAAGAGAATTGGTATGGCAATCTCAGGCTGTGGTCCCAGGCTGTACAATGTGCACGTGCTTAGGGTTTGCGGAAAGGAACACAACGAAGGTTACCAGTGGCCGTCACGGCCCTGAGCCTTTTTCACGTGACCCCCTCATCATGTGGCCCCTGTTCCCCATTCGTAACTTGAACCCGTTCACCATGGACAATTACTGATGCTGGGATTATACTGTATTTGATCTTATGAGAATGTGCCAGCAAACCGTGCGAAGCACGGGTTGTCACGGTTACAGCGGTAGGTCGAAAAGACGTGAACTTGATCAGCGCCGGGCTAACACAAGTCAAGCCTTAGTTCAAGGCTTCTGTGCGGATGGCAATCATAGAAGTGGAAGGAAATTAAAAGCCAAACTCATGCAGCACGGAGAAGGCGATAGTTGGTATCGCTTGCTGAAAAGGACGCTACGCCCGGGAACAGGAGAGTAAAGCGGCAGAGAATATGATGTCACGTATATGGCGAATACTGTATGAGGACGCAAAATCTCGACGCATCACGAACGCATCCTAATCCTCCTCTCGTACACCCCATCCCGCTCAGATGTTCAACTTCTTACGCACATTCCTGTGTTTAGTTCAGTTTTCAGTGTGAGACGGAGCGGATGCGCATTGGGACATACACGGGAAAAGCCATTGAACGCGCACTGCAAACGCCCACAGCACGGAATCTCGTCGTTGCACCAATGGCCGCGTTCAGCGCAGGCTACTTCGGTGTTAATCGAAAGTTGCTGCGGGCACACAGCCGCGTACGCTACAGCAGGAAGCGAAATGAGGAGAGTAAGGGCGAAGAAACGCATGTTTGTTAAGACAAGGACTGAGATGTTGGTGAATGCACAGTGCTGTCGCCTTTCTTCGTCTGCCGTGCCCTTCTTATAGGACCTTGCAGAATCACGTTCATTTTATACGACACCCTGAATAATTGAACCCTGGTCTGAAGCAAGCACCGACACTTCAGAGCCAGTAGTACACTGCTGACGGAACGAAATTTACCGGTCAAGCACGCACGCAAGGGATCGGTACAGGTAACTGACAAACATGCATCTAAGTCCAGCGAAGTCAGCTTTGATCATGCTTGATTGAATGCAGTCTTGACGTTTTTTATGTTATGACACGCAAGGAGGGGGATTCATTCGGTTCCTTGCACGAATACGCCAGAGGGTGGCACTAGTCAGAGGTACAAGTGAGGCAACTCTCCGGACTCGGACCCGGGCCGGGCAACGGTGAGCGCTCATATGGGGCTGCTCCGAGTCCGAGCCGGGCTAGTGGCTACTAATCGGATTAGCTTTCACCTGAACCCATACTCATCTATTGTCTTATCACTATTTGATGGGACTCGATCCTGCATTTACCTGGTTACTCTAATGTGCTGCTCGTAATACGCAATCGTCTACGCCAACACTCTGTCATGACCTAGACGACCATGCGTATACCAGTAGTCTTGTAGGGCACCTGCCATCAATCAACCCTAACTTACTATTCATACAGTACTCTGCCAACTGCCGTAAAGCTGGGGTACCTTTCTCTCCCCAGTGTGGCCAAGATCATGGCTTTGTAAGGGGAGAATTACCACACCTACACCCTGGGTATATTAACGGTTTTTCTGAAACACGTCGCTACGAGGTCCCGTCGTATTCCGTGGACTGTGGCACCCTGCAAGCACGGGGCCATACATGTACCTCCTTAAGGCAACCCCGCGACATGGTGCTTCGATCTGATTAGGAGACGAAATTACAACGATGGCTGGTGCACCAAATAGGCCTCCACTCGCTCTTCTTAGCATTTTATGGAAGACCTCCAGACTCATTCCTCAGTCTACCGAGGGAGTCTTAGAGTGTGTTCAGTAGCAGTTTATGCGAGTGAATTTACTTTTTGTAGAGAGCCAGAAAATAAAGCGTGCGAAATTAAAAATGTGCTACTGAACATGTGAATTTCTCGGAGTTTCTGACTTTCGTAAATACAAAATGAATGCCACATGTCCATTTGACTGGGGGCCCGGGTGACATTCAAATATACGGTGATGCACAAAACAACCGAAATGGATGTGTCAACCGCGTGAAAGTGCACCAAAAAGCCACGGAACTTACAATAGGGGATATAGAAGGGATTGGTTGAGTAAGGAGTGTTTCTCACAGCGGAGATCAAGCAATGGCAGGAGATTAAAGAAAGTCGAGAAACGGAAGAGCCAAAAAAACAGGTCAGAGCTATTTCTCGATTTGTGAGGCATTTCTCGGAGAAACGGGAAAATGAAAATCAAGAAATTGGCTACTGAACAGCCGTGCTTTCACACTGTTTCTCAAAAATTCTCACAATTTCGCTTTCTCATTTTTGGCGGTGAGCGCAGACCACCGCATGACAACGTGGACTATGAGACCGATGGGCTGGTTCATAGCACACCCTACACCACCTTTTCGCCTACCTGTGAGGTAGATGAAGTCCGCTTGTGTGAACCGTGACTTAAAGTCACTGGGCACGCGATAGCTGAGATGGTAATGAGGAGATACGACCACACGAGTGTGCTCCCGGCTCCCTTAGCTCTTGTCGTATCGTAAGTGACGAATCCGGACTCGTCAAGGCCCCTGCTTGCGTCGTATACAAATCGAAGTTCAACGATGGAACTATCAGGTGCGCAAATTGCAGGCATTATTTGCATCCACAGTTCGTCACGGACAATAACACCCAGCGCGCTGCTTTTAAGCCATAGGGTCTGCCGGGCCAGAAAAGGTTCTCGTTTGTTCGTCACCTGGAACGCTCCTCTGTGTAAGCTGGACAGCGGGAGCAATTGGTGGGACATCGTGAAAGGACAGATAATGGTTGCCTCAGCCAAGAGGGACGCGTGAAGTAGAGTCATTGTTTAACTTCCCATGTTGTGGTGTACCATCCGGGAATTAAGCGCACCAAATAATTTCAGAGCCCAGCGTTCCTTGATGTTTCCTAAGAACCACGTTAATTGATCATGAGAGCTCGAACTACGGGGCAGAACCGTGTTCGGGACAACTAGAGAAATGGCTCGGAAGCAAGCGGGCGTCATGACACTCGCCCACGTGCTGACACAGGGCTAAGTAAAATTTGAGTCAAAAGATATATATGGCAACCATTCGTGGTATGACCAGAGATGAAGGACGAGGCAGTGATATGGAGCGGATGCGTCATAGTCCGCGCAGAATTTACATGAGCCGGCAAGATCGGGGTGGCTAGGGGGAACCGTCGCTATCGAAGTATTCACCAGTGTAGAGAGTAACATAATGTGCTACGACGAGGAAGAGTGGTGATCGGCGGAACGGGCAGAAGATGCATGATGACGATAAGTTAGGGTTACGACGATCAAATGGGGCTCAAGCCTCTCCGTGCAAGAAGGCATAAACGGGGACTTGGATCATGTCTAGCTCGTCACATTACAGGCATGTGATAGACGGAGAATAACCAGCCAGCGAAGGAAACTGCCCTGCTCCTTCCGGGACACAGAGGAGGGATTGTCGCTTTCCATAAGTCTGATCTGGCGCAGGCGACACCGGTCGTTATCATGATTTGAATCGTGGTAGGTGGTGCCATAACGACCACGCTCCCGACCTATTATTTGGTGTCGTTGGTACAGTTCACTGGTGTTGTATGCGATCCCCTAAGACCTGATAACAGGGGGCCGTAGTAGATTGAGGGTTGCAGAATTCGAACACACGTGGGGACTTCTAGTCGAAGGACGCGGCGGTCACGCCACCGCACCCAGGGCAAAGACCTTATGGGCGCGCCTCACGCGTGATGACTGTGTGAGGCGTAATAATGCAGTGCTGCAACAACTGGCCCAGACCATCTGGTTCTGTCCACAGCTGCAGGGACATGTTAGACTGTTGTTAGACTCTTCACTCGAGAAACGTGCCGATAATTCAGGCTTAAGGCCTGGAGATGTCCAGCAAGACGTCGGTCTCGCAGAATTGGGGACTGAAGGGTCAGTAGGATTCGAGGGAATACTAGGTTAAGTCGCAGATTAAAATTGAAACAACTTACTATGAAGACATGCAGACAACGGAATTTGAGACGAGCCCAACGACCTGAGAAAAAGAGGTAGATATCAAATATCCTCAACTCCGGGTTCGGTGAGGTTCATGAGGAGGTACGAGGACTCGGACATGCTGGTGGCGTTACCTGGGGAGGTAACAGCACCTAAGGACAGAGGATTGTGGACGGGGACAGATTGCCGGAGATTGATAAAAATCAACTAGGGGTTGGGGTGATGTGAGTTAGGGGACGCACGTTAGCCTTTAATCATGACGCGGAGAACTGAAACTTTTATCTAAACGGAACGCTGGAGATCGATGATACAACCAGCGATCATATCGGTCTGAGTTAGAAATAAAGGGACTCACTAGCACTCACTGTGCCTCCCTCGCGCCACTTTATCGGCCTGAGTATCAAAACGAGGCAAGGCGGCCAACATTCTCAAGCTCCGTTAAGGCACCTCGCGAATTCCGGACTCACGAGGTATTCGTGGACGTAAGTTATGGACATATATCTCGGTCGAAAGCATTCTAAGCCTTGAGGCCGCCCCGAGGGTAAACATCCTAAGTGGCGACAACTGAATTCAATCGATGTTCTCATGCGACCGCACTTGATGCGCCCACACCATGAATCAAGATACCTCGAGGTTATGCCGTCATACTTGGGTTGCCAGCTCAAATCCGACATGATTAATTAACGACGGATCTGACAAGTGCCAGCTGGATTACTTGTGGGACTTGGGACTTGGGACAGCATAGACGAACCATGAACAGGAAGTCCTCCACAGTTAGGGCAACTCGTTCCCGATAAAACTGGAGGGTTAGTAGGGACTAGGGGAGAACAGACACATCCGGTTTGAGATACTGTAGAACGGAGCCTATGCGCGATGTCGCGGTGTGGAAGCAGCATGGTGCCGCGGGCGCTCCGACCGGAGTCTGTGCCTTTGAATAGAATTACCAAATATGGGTCAAGAAGTGTGGACGTTGGGATAGGGACACCAACATGCTGCACGGAGAAAGATTCAAACTCTCTGGGTATCCCTGACTCGGATCCACCATTGGCAAGCAGCATCGGCAGGCAGTATAGTACGTCATGTAAGCTTCGTTATTAATAATCTTACCGTGACCATGCCGAATTCTCGAGGTAAGGGTTTCAGATAGGTATGTATTTCGTTATCCAGCCTTCTACTATATACTACACATACATGCCCGTCCCCGGTCAGTCTTCAAGTCTATTCAATTTCCGACCGAACTCCCCTTGGTCATAGGCGGTACCTTGTTCCACGATGCTAGTCAGTGAGGCCATGAGCTCTCTCCTGCGAGATCTCCGCAAGCGTGCCATAAGAATTGGACGCAGGTACCAAGGACAGTCCATCGCCCTCATTGCTCTCTGCCGTCACCTGGTCGAGAATGACACCAATCGGTCCAATCCAAAGAATAATGATCTTCAAAAGTATTGTTCATTATCATACGACTTATTGCATAGCCTTTAATACTCCTTAAGCATTTTACAACTTGCAGACGATGCGTTGCTTGCCGCGGAAAACGCTGGGAAGAACGAGACTTCCGCAGCCAACAATACATTCAAGGTTGTTCAGGATCGACTTGAAAGTTATCCCATGGCGACGCAAGACAGCCAGAAGCTGTTCAACGTGTTTAAGAATGCTTGCTTGAAGGACCAGGCCATCACAGAAAAAATCAAGGCGTCCAGTGAGAAATCTTCCCCGCTTGTAAGCGTCTTCTACGCTCTAATTTCGGAAGCGCTCACGATCTACCACCAGCCCCGAGCTGGGGCATGCAAGAAAATAAACTTTGTTATTCTCAAATCGTTGTGCTGGGACTCGCCCCCGACTGTCGTCAAAGGTTGGTACTACTATCCTCTTTCCCCCAGCGCTTTCCATCATTCTAAAGAATACTTAGAGGAAGTAGACGATCCTACATCTGTTGCACAGATTTTATGGATCTTCGGTCACAGAAAGGGCGAAGGGCGAATCACTCTGAAAGAGAATCCACACTTCTATCTTGAAATCCCGCAAGAGGATTCCAAGTCAGAATTCGATAGCTCGCAGGACGGCAAGGGCTTTCACCGAGACCCATTGACGCAGATTGGTCCCGGTCTAGGTCAAAACGGTACTGTTTACGTACTCCTGGACAAGTCCTGCCGACTTTACCTTGATGTTGGCAAACCCCGCGTGTTCGGCAATCTTTGGCATCCTCAGAAAAAGATCATTCTAAAAGGTGAATGGGCTTTCCTTTCCTGGCTTTTCTTACGTGCCAACCCGCAGGTGTTTAAGATATTTGCGGCGTTTTGGATTCAGAAGACAATGTTCGTCCCATCCTCGAGAAGGAGATGCTAGACTTCTGGTATCGACGCTCTTCTACCAATGCATCTCAGCCGCCTGTCAGGTCATTCGGCCAACAACATTACTCCGATAATGACCGTCGAATCATAGAAACACAGTTTGGGGATTGGTATACATTGGTCCACGCAGCGGTCGATTCTCAGGACATAGATCTCATGATTCGGGCCAAAACATCAAGTCCTGACCCTCCACAGGACTGGGTGAGTTGCAACCCGGATCATCCCCAGCATCTCACTCAGACTTTGTTCTGGTTCAGAAGTCGCTCCCTCCTCCAGAGAGGCCTAAAGTCGCACTACAGAAATCGAGAGAACCCTCCCAGAAAAGGCACCGCGCGACAACAGCTGGAAAGTCCACGGTGACTACGTGCTACACAGACCAGAATTCCAGCTCCCCGAGTGACACCACCAGCAAGCCTGTTGCTTCCCCGACAACATCGATCAACATGACAGTTAATATATCTCCGACTACCCTTGTCGTTACAGCAACTACTAGTAATTGCCATTTGCTCCCGCACGGCGGTACCAGAGATGTAAAATGCGGTGACTCTCACACATCGAGCCACCCACCAACATCGAATGCCCAAAAGGGACTCGGAACCGAACCGTCCAGGCCATCCATACCGAGCGCCCCTCAGACGTTCACACAGGCCCTGAGTACTCCTACTTCAAGGCGGAAAAGTAGCGTCGTGGGACAGACGCCACAAACTAACTCTCGTCCAACATCCCCACAACCTCTCATATCTGTTCTACCCCTTATTCGCCCAACTTCACCTCCGGAACCTCCACTGGCACACGATTCTCAGTCTAAGCTCGTCCTGTCCGAGTCTCCCTCACCGAATATTCTGCCAAAGCCTCTATCATCAACTCCTCCACCTCTAACGCCACTACCACATCACACTGCGCCAAAACGGAGGCCTGCACCCCAAGCGAAGGGTTGGTTCCAAGGCTTCAGAGACTTTTACGAAGGAATGGGACAGAGTAGTAGCAAGCCATAGTCACGCGCGCCTTGAGACATCTTTTTTATCTTCTGACTTACCCCTATTTCTGAAACGTTTTTCCTTGCTTGTCATCTTGTGTATAGCGCGCACTGCAGCATGTATTTTTCGGCTAAACTATCCACTGGTTGTGTTCCACACACAGAAGCAGTAACTATCAAATCGAATGACCACAGTCCAGAAAGGTAGCAGTGGGCCGGGCTTTCAATGATCCAAGTTCGCATCGGAGAGAGACGACACGGTGATGGCGGTGATGGTAGACGAGTGGAGGTGATGAGACGACTCAGACGAAGGTTCAACGTTCGCCAAAAGTTTGATTCATATCCTCTTCGGGAATCATGACCAGTGGGAGTTGCGGTGCGCTCATCAGGAGGGAGACACAGACGCCACTGACCCGGAAGCAGCCTGGCCAGCGGAGAAGTGGTGTCTGTTCTGCCTCACTGAGCGGCCTGCAACCCATTCACCAATAAACGTATACTTCGTCCTGCCATACTGATATGGCCTGGTAGTAGTAAATATAATAATGGTCAACACCTAGTTGATACAGTACCAACGGGATATTTGATATAATGAGAATACATCTATTGCTTCGGGAAGGTAAGCACGACGTTCATCAAGACGCCTCTAATCGCCTGAACGACTGGGATTTGCTCACATACTGTAGTGCTTATGTGGTCTCTCATTTAACATTTAGCCCCCGATTACCTGTTGCTATGGAGATTGGATCCAGCCACGAGGCAACTTTACCAGAATTATCACTCACCACCCACGCCCTCTTGATCTTGTCTCCTATGCAAAGGCGGTTGAATTCGTGTATCCGTTTCGATGCTAGTCGACCTGACATTTGCCTGACTGCCCTAATGTGTCGCTCGCTCGTTGGAAGTTTGACGCAAGGTTACTCTGCTTACATGATCCGTATATATTTGTCCCGTGACTTTCTCGCCATGTGACCCTCCTAGCGTATTCTATCGTGGAGCATAATTTACACCGGCACTCGTCAAGGCCTGCTAGCGCGCAAGTATGCAGATCAATGGTTGTCTTGTGTAGCCTGAGCGTTTTCTTAAAAAAAAGGGCTCACAAACTTGAAGCAATTTCTTCGTCTTGGCGTACGACGTGCTACTACTGTAGTATGGTCTCAGTTCCCCGCGGGACCTCGCTATTCCCCAGCGTGGTCAGCACAGCATGGATGGGGGTCAATCTCTGTGCCTACATGTCCCCTGTGTGCTCTGGGCGCATATCCTTGAAGTCTCTAGCCGCGAGGTCACTC
>QLOS01002328.1:0-16609 GCA_003313725.1 Russula sp. MG48 | reverse complement strand
CGCGTCAATGCAGGAATCCCAAGGGAAGACAAAGCTCACTGGACATGGTTCAATGACCGATTTATAAATGCATTCACCGACACCACCAGAAAGGAGGACGCGTTGAATAGTCTCCTATCCCTGAAAATGCAGGGAGAAGACCTCGATACCTATATTACATCATTTGAACGCCTGCGTCACAAAGCGGGATGGGAAATGGATGCACAGGGAACCATCCTCCTATTCAAGAGAGGAATCAAAACTGGCCTCGCACGAGCAATAATAGAAAGAACGAATCCTCGACCAGTCACCTTAGCCCAATGGTACGACGTGGCAAGGGTCCAACACGCCTCGTACATCGAAACGAAAGTGGCCCTAGGAGATCACTTCCCGCGTTCAGGAGGACGATCTTCGCGCTGGCAACAGGCGCTAGGAGGGCATAGGCAAGGAAGCAACCACCAACGACGCGATCCAGACGCTATGGACATAGACGCAGTCCAGATGGGAACCATAAGCGAAGAAGAGAAAAAGCGCCTCCGAGCAGAAGGGCGCTGCTTCTTCTGCAAAAACCAAGGGCACCTGTCACGACAATGCCCAAAGAAGAAGAATGGAGGACGCACCAATAACCCTCAACCCTACTCCGGATCCTCATGCCCTGCACCCACGACCACGCGCGTCACCGAGATCGAAACAAACCCTGCACCCCAAGGACATGATGTCATCTTCAAAACTATCCAAGGGATGTCAGCAGACGAACAAACGAAGCTAATGGACGACCTAATCCTCTCTGAAGAAACCGATTCGAGTTTTTGAAAGGCTCGACCCGAGCAGCCTGGGTACGAGCCTTACGTCTAGACCGTGTGTATGTCAGTATGAAGAACAGCCTGAATATACCCATCTCTTTTATTCATACATACGGGACGGCTGCAGGAAGAGCGTTAGTGGATAGTGGCGCGATGGAAAACTTCATCGATTACCGAACAGTAATACGCTGGCGACTGGCTACACGAAAATTGAACACTCCACGACCAGTGGTGAACGTGGACGGAATGCCAAACCAAGCCGGACAGATTGAAGAAGCATGCGTACTCCGTGTACGACATAGGGACGATGCGAAATTGCAGAAATTTTACATAACGAACCTAGGCAATGATTGAATCCTGCTTGGGTACCCATGGCTTAGAGAGTTTGACCCAGACATCTTGTGGAAACAAGGGACAGTAGAAGGAGAAGTCAAACTAGAAACTGTCCCAATGGCCTGGCAGAAATGGCGTGAGGAACGGCGACAGCTAGCAATAAGACGCACCAACTTTGCACAACAGTGGGCCATCGAGGCCAACAAAACCAAACAAAAAGAAGGTGCTCCCACGCTCCCAGAGGAATATTGATGGCACAAAGTAGTATTCTCCGAGGAAGCAGCGAAACGTTTCCCCCCATCACGACCAGAGGACCATGCAATAAAGTTGAAAACGGGAGCACCAACAACAATCAACTGTAAAGTATACCCGTTAACGCGTGTAGAACTAGAGGCAATGCAAAAGTTTCTAAGTGAAAATAAGGCACTAGGATATATCGAAGAGGGGGACTCACCATGGTCGACTCCCTGGTTCTTCACACATAAAAAAGATGGAAGCTTATGTCCACTGCAAGATTATCGAGAAGTAAATAAATGGACAATACGCGACGTCTACCCAATCCCACGAATAGAACAAATCCTAGAAGAGCTGGATGGAAAGGAACTCTTCACCACCCTAGACATTCGGTGGGGATACCATAACATACGAATACGACCGGAGGACAGATGGAAAGCCGCATTCAAAACGCCTTACGGCCTATACCTACCAAATGTCATGTTTTTTGGATTAACAAACTCACCAGCAACATTCCAATGACTGATGGACTGAATCTTCGCACCACTGAAACAAAAATATCCGGGGTTATTATTCATCTATATGGACGACATTTTAATTGCCACACCAAGGGACCACGCACTACACCGACAGGTGGTGCACGACGTGCTGGATCTCCTTGAACAGGAGTCACTATTCCTAAAACTCGCGAAATGTCAATTCGAGCAGAAAACGATCAACTACCTTGGAATCGTGGTGGAAAATGGTACAATCCGTATCGATCCGACAAAACAGGACGGATTAGCGGCATGGCCACGCCGACTGAACTCAGTAAAACAAGTCCGCTCAACACTGGGGGTCTTCGGCTACCACTGCACGTTCATTCCGGGGTATGCTCACATCACCCGACCAATAAATCAATTACTCAGAAAAGACATACCATTCGAATGGACAAACGAATGCACAGAGGCAATGGAAAAACTCATCCTCACTGTGACAGATAATCCAGTATTGCAGCGACCAGACTACGACCGTCCATTCTTCCTTGAGGTCGACGCATCCCAGTTTGCCACCGGGGCGATTCTGGCACAAAAAGACGACTGCGGACGCCTACGACCAGTAGGCAACCTCTCCCACTCATTCACGCCCGCGGAACGAAACTATGACATCCACGATCGAGAACTCCTGGCCGTGGTCCGCGGGCTGCGAGGGTGGAGACACATTCTACTCTCCTCACAACACCCCATCACCGTCTATACTGACCACGCCAATTTACAGTATTATCGCCACCCACAACGTATCAATAGACGCGTGGCACGATACTTGGGCGATCTCGCAGATTACAACTTTGTACTGATACACAAACCAGGAAAGAATAATCACGCTGATCACCTGTCGAGATGGCCCGACTACGATACCGGTGCAGACAATAACACAGATGTAACTGTCCTACCAAGCCACCTATTCGCCCGCGCGACTGAGATCATCGACCTCGAACGAGAAGTTTGCACAGCACAAGAAGAAGAAAAGGAACAGATGAAGAAATTAAAAGAACAAAACACACTGGATGAAGCGCATGGGCGATGGCATTACCGAGCACGCCTTGTAGTACCCGAGCAAAGGACACTACAAAGGCAGATTTTACAAATGTACCACGACCATGATGCGGCAGGGCACCCAGGGATCACCAACACCCTACGCGCAATCACTTGCGATTTCTGGTGGCCCACCATGAAAGCATTTGTCACGGCCTATGTGAAAGGATGCGCGACATGCCAATCCACAAAACCAAATACTGTACGACCGCGACTGCCACTTGTGCCGATCGGCACGGAGCAGAACGCGGTCCCATTCCATACGATCAGCTGGGACTTGATCACTGACCTTCCAATTTCACAAGGAAATGACGCGGTCCTCACAATAGTAGATCATGGGTGCTCAAAGGCAGCTGTCTTTCTCCCCTGCAGGAAGACTATCGATGCGCTGGGAATAGCGCGACTTTATGCCGAACGCGTCTTCCCATTCTATGGAGTACCTCGATGCGTCATCTCTGATCGAGACCCGCGGTTCACAGCTGCAATCATGAAGGAACTTTGCGCGCTCCTAGGAATCACACAGAATATCAGTACCGCTTTCCACCCCCAAACAGACGGGCAATCAGAACGCGCAAACCAACGAGTAGAACAATACCTCCGAATTTACGGCAACGCAGAACAAGACGACTGGGCACAACTGTTACCTCTCGCCCAATTCGTCCACAACACCTGGACGAACAAAACCACGGGAGCAACGCCATACGAACTTCTCATTGGACACACGCCAACGCTGCACGTCACCAACCATCAGACAAAGATACCAGCAATTCATGAACAAAAGGAATGGCTCGAACGCACATGCACACAAGCGACGACCGCGATCAAGAATGCCCAACGCTTGCTCATCCAACGATCGGAGCGGCGTAAAGGCCAACGCCACTTCAAAGGGCACGGGGTAGGCGACGAGGTGTGGCTTGAGGGGAGCAATCTACGCCTCTCACACCCAATTGCGAAACTCGCGCCTAAACGATATGGGCCATTTCAAGTCACTGATGTCATATTGCCTGTGGTGTACCGGCTCAAGCTTCCACCACATTGGAAGATTCACGACGTCTTCCACGCATCCTTGCTTACACCTTACCGAGAAACGTTAGAACATGGAGAAAACTTCCCACAGCCGGCGCCCGAGCTGACCGAAGGAGCAGAGGAATACGAGGTCAAACGCATTGAAAACTCGAGACGCGTTGGACGATGGAAAAAGTTACAATACTTACTATCTTGGAAAGGCTACTCGAAGGCACATAACAGCTGGGAACCAGCTGAAGATGTCCATGCGCCTGACCTCATTGCTGACTACTACAGGCGTAAACCCACGGCCATACGAATGCTCAAATATAAAAGAGAAGCAGAAAATTGACGGACAAACACCCACCATCCTCACATCCACATCAGAACTTGTAGAATGACCGATGACCGATCAACTTCCTCCGTATCAGAACTCGCCGCCCTCACCATCTATGCCGACGACAAGCTTCGCTATCCCCCAGGAGAGCTTATCTTCATCAATACCCACCAGGACACGCCGTTCACAACAGCGCGCCAGCGCGCGAATGACGGCGGTGCGGGCACCCCAGAGGGAAACAACACCGCCAATAGAGGCACTGATCAACCGCCTTCGCTCGAATCAGCGAGCGTCGGCTCCTCCGACGATCCCAGTGCGCCGCTCGCGCAGGACACCCTTGCTGTCACCAGTGAGCGACAGGCGTGGGGACTTGCCTGGGCCTTCTCGACGACCTTCTGCCTCCCGGTTGTCAGCGGCCCCCACGCGCCTCCGCCACCCAGAACGGAGCATGCATTCGCTGACACCTCCCTCCTCTTCTCCCCAATCAGTCCTGCCGCCGCGATACTCAACCCGGGGCGGACGATCTATGATCGACCCATCACGCCTAGCCAATCCCCACAACACACCTACAACCGCGGCGACTGCAGCAGCACCATCACTGCTGCAGGTGGTGCTGCTCGTCAACAACCACGGATTTGTGACAAACATCGCGACTGCGCACGTCCCTGCGACGTCAGTCCTGCGCCACAGCGAGGGAGCGGTAGTCATAAGGCGGAGCGAGCTCTAAGGAGGGTGGAGATAAAACGAGCTAACAAGGCGGCAGGGGCAGTACCAAGGACACACGCACCACACAAGAAAAGGGAGACATGCCGCAAAATGGCGACATTCTACTGCGGGAAGTGCAGGCAAGACGGGGCAGACCACAAGTATGAGGACTGCCCCTCATGGAAAACCTGTGGATTTTGCGGCGTGGAAGGACACTGGTCCTTCCACTGCAACACCCCCCACGATCGGTGCGAGCCAGATCGCTGCAGTGTCTATGTTGGACACCGCTTCATCGGCGCTACCTGTCCCGCCTCAGGAATAAACAAGACCCTAGACTTCGGGTACGCAGAGGAGGGCAGCGTGGTGGATCTGGATTGGGCGCGTGAGATCTATGGCGAGGAGTTGGACTGGGATTCGTTTCTTATCCCACTTTGAAGACTTTTATGAATCTTATGATGCGCTGCTGTATACCTACGGACTGGACTGGCGTTTGATGGCACACCCGCCTAGAAGAGGGGGTGGTGTTACGATTTGTGGCCCTGCGTTCTCCATCTCGGTTTTCCGTCCTCACGCGAACCGTCACATGATTTAGATCATGTGATGGGTCTCCCTGACTCTTAGCGACTCATGCACAGATGTGTGCGACTCAGTGTGGCGTGCACGACTCTTAAGCGACTCAGAGGGACTCATAGTATAGGTGACTCACCCTGACTCCTACTAGTCAGGGTATATAAGTAACAAGTAGCACATAAGTTGAGACTCCCCAGTCTCAACTTCGTCCGCAATACGAGTTGTCTGACATAAGCCTCCTTCCTAATTCATGTGGGCTCTCCTCTCGGCTTGTAAACCACCACTCCGGCTTAAGTAAGCCACTCGAAGCTAAGCGAAGCGTGCTACAACGCTTGCAGCCACGCCGTAGGACTTTGTGGTCACGCGTCGCTTATCTAAGTGTCACCTTCCTCATAAGGAAGTTGCTTGCACGATCACGTGGCACCCGAAACGCGCTCACTTAGAGCCACGGTCCCTCGTAACCGTGACAGTAAGTCTCCCTCACCTATCACTACTGGTTCGTACTGTCATGCGTGACACCAGCATAATTGAGACTCTGCTGATTACATTGATCACATCTTTTTTTTTTTTTTTGGAAAGCATTTATTTTCGTATTTAGTGTGCCACTGTCTACTGAAAATAATTGTTAGGCAGGGGAGATTGCCAGGATCAGCCCTAACATAACTAACATGCTGTAGCCGGGCTGATGGGACTGGGGTGAGGTAAAATGCACTTATGCACATCCCGATAGGGGATAGTGTGAGACTCAGGGCACATGTCCTATAGGGGCAACATTAGAAGTCCAACATGGCCAGAAGACGACTGGTGTGACAATGCTTGGAAAATGGTATCCACTTGCTACCCAGAATACCCTATATTTTATTTGCGGGGTTGGTTGAAGTACATATAAACATGTTTGTATTCAAGACCAAAGTCGATCCATGCAGCAGATGCTGAGATATTTCAAGAATACGAACCAGTGGTGAATACGAACTACTGGTGGCATGTGAATGCGCCTGTTGATGTGTTCGTGCTTGACATCGAGTTGCACTAATTGTCGCTCAATGTTGCCCAGCTTGAACTGCTCAGCAATGGCCGCATGCTACAGGCACTTGTCGGTGACCTGGTGCGCCATGATGGTTCTTGCACCTGAGGCTCCCCCCTTCCCCGCATGGGCGACTCCAACAGTAAGGACCGTGTCACTGGCAGTGGTGGTGGTGGTGGCTATGGTAAGCATGGCATTATTGGGGAGGACAAGGACCATAATTGTATTTGTCACATTTCTCGTGAATGCCAAGCCAGACATCTGCAAACTATACATCAGCTACAGTAGACTACAGGAGCACTGTACAGTGACCCATAGTGCCATAGTGGCCATAGTGAAGGGTATGTTCTGGGCAGTGCTCCATAGTTGGGTCCCTTACTATGGAGAGCTGTACAGATCAGGTAGTTGCTGTACAGTACTACACAGGACATGATAGCATCTATGGAGAACTATGGAGAACTGTGGAGTGCTGTGGAGCACTATGGAGTACTGTGAAGCACTATGGAGTGCTGTGGAGAACTATGAAGTGCTGTGGAGCACTGTGGAGCACTGTGAAGTACTATAGAGTACCAGTTCAGGAGGGTTCATCATGGTACAATTTACCCACACCATGCCCATACTCACAGCCATCCCCATTCAAACAAAATTAAAAATTAGTATTATTGATTTCTAAAACTACATATACATTGTTATTAATGTAAACTGCCCCCACCAGCAGCAGCATACTCACAATCAGACATGATGAAGGTATGAAAGGCAAAGAGCAGCAGAAAAAACTCATACCTTCTCGGCACCCTATTCCCGTTCACCTTCCCTCTGCTATGTCCACTGCCCCCCTTGAGAGGCAGTGTCTTGTTGCTCTTGCTCTTTGCTGGGCTTGGGCTGTCATCGGAAGGAAAATGTTTAGATAAGTTGGTTAAACAAAGATTACTCCACAGAACACACCTTAGGTGTCGCATGTATTGCTTGTGATGAGCTTCGCACGCTCACAGTAGCTGTTGTAGTTTTCCTGCGACAGCTTGCCTGCCTTCTCGTCAAGGGCCATATGATGGCTTCCAGTCTTTGAGGGTATTGACGCGGATCTCTCCTGTGCTAGAGACATTTGGATGGAATTTCTTGGTGGCAAACCAACCTGCCAACATGATATGGGCACAGGTGGACATTAGATGTGGAACAGGGGGGGTCGTACATCTCGGTGATGAGGCAGGGGAACTCTTCTGTGAATTCAAATTTTACGTGAGAAGGACATGTCTATGGAGAGCAAGGACTTACTATGCTAAGACTCATTATGCAAGTTGGACCTGCATGCGCATCTGCCGCAATAGTTCAGAGCCACGACGATGCCTCCAGGAGCTGCAACAATGGCAGTGACGACTGTGGCGGTAATGCTGCAGCAAGACCGTACAAGGTGTCACTGCTGTTGTTGCAGCTGTTGGCGCTGCCACCATTGACGTTGGGTGCGCGGTTATGAATCGGATTCAATGCATCTGGAGAAAGGGACTGGCTTGTAAGAGTAGTATAAAAGAGCAGTGAGGTTCCAGTAAATTTTAACAGTAAAGGAGGGGGAAAGAAAAGGGAAAAGGCTTCTACGCCTTCCAACCTGCCCATCGCACCTTTTTTACATATGCTTTATCAGAAGGGTACACATGGTGTGTTGTTATGTGCTCCCCATTTGCTGAGAGAAAGTCCACTGTAATGTGGCCTCCAGAGTTCGCAGCACCACTCTCCCCATGCCACCCTGTTGGTCTGCAGTGGAGAATGTGTTTTGTTAGTGGAATAGTGGCATTTGAGACGACATACCTTATATCCGCAAATTCGACTCCTCTCCTTGATAAGTTGAATCGCTTGTAATGCACTTGAATGCACCTCTTTGCGAAAAGCTGAGAGGCCAGGTGGTTAGAATAAAGCCCATTCCAGTAGAGAGTGTTGAGCGGCATTATGATCATGTTGGCTGGAAAGGTTTGATAAAGGAAAGGGCGTAGGACCGAAAGGAGGGGTTGAATAAATGATAAGACGCACCACGGGAATGGTGGCGTCAAGATGTGAGCGGCAAGTCTGTTGCTGAGCAATGACGAAGGTAGATGATGACTTTGCTATCGAAAATACCATGGTCACACCGAACGTGCTTCCTTGGAGCACATGGTCAGGAGTACGCGTAGCCTGCTGGCAAGTTCATACAATAGAACTAGTACAAATAGCTAAAAAACGTACATGTTTGGGGATTTGTGGGGGTACAGCGCATGGGCAGGCAGGGGGGTGGACCTACGTTCTCGGTCAGCAATGAGAGCTGGATGAGCAGAGGTCAGGATGGGCCAGGGCGGGGTTGTGCATGGAGCGCATGGGGCACAACGGCGACGTCTTCGCGTGTTGTAGAAGACATTGTGTTTGAGGCAGTGCGGAAGTGCGGGTGAAGCCTTCTCAAATAGGAGAGGATACAATATCGACATGCTGTATCCGAAGGTGCCAGAGAGGGCACGTGAGAACAGCTGGATGAGCAGACAGTGAAAGTATCATCGCGGGTAGTGGTATGGGTGGCAGGTTAACCAAATGCTAACCCAGACATGTGCCGCCTCGCACTAATACACCTGTGCCACACCCTAGATGCACAAATCAATCATATTTTTATGAGTAGACCCCACAGCTGCCTAGTCGAGAACCACATCAAACTCATCCATCAGTGCAGGACGTTTTTTTTCATACTTCAACCTAGGGCACAAAACAGTAAGCGGGGGACTGGCCACAATGACCGGACCAACCTTTCATCATCTCCAATCTTCTTCAGCAAAGTGTTGAGCCGTGGACTGTGATAAGGATGGGCCTCACACTGCTCAATTAAACCCATCATGGAATTATATACCTGTCCATAGCTACTACAACTGAACGGGAGTTGCTAGTGACTCCCCAATTGACGTTCGTGCAAGCAGTTGACCACCTACAATGTTTATCAGAATGGGTGATAAAGTATTAGAAATCATTACTGCTGCACAGGCCAGTGCAAGGCATTTTTTAGGTAACGTGTCAAACTCGTTGGGAAAAAGATGTGCAAGCGAGTTTTGACCTTTGTAATACCACTTTTCACACAGATCTTGGATGCAAGGATGACCAAAATTTTGCGTTTTGCCCTATACGTTACATCAGTTGTGTTTACTATGAGTTATCGGGACGTACATTCTCATCAAGACCACCACGAAGAAATGTTGCACCCTTGAGTAACGCTTTGACATTCGTCCTGACAACCTCCTGGTATTGGAGCTAATTGCATGGGTGCTCCATCCCACACAACGCATAAGGTTCCAGTTCATTCTTGTAATGAACTGCAACAAGAGTAGCAGCCAAAGCCTTCAGTCACGAGTGGTATGAAGGACCATCCTTGAAGATCTGGTTATTAGTTATCAGCATATTGGACTGTCACTTGATGGAGTTACTTACCAAGCAGGTCATATTTTCGCGGTGGAACTCGTCTGCAAAACAGGTAAGACACTGTATAATGTAATAAGAATGACTTACCACCATCAAGCTCCTGTGCAGACGGATCCCCTTCATGCTTTTGGATGACTTCGAGAAGGCAGTGGAATGCGATTATCCTATTCTCAGCATCATTCTCCGGGAATGGTGTTCCATCCCCTATGCTGAGATGTAAACGATATCTATTTTTGCCTTTTTCAAGAATGTCTTGCCAAAGGCCAGAATAGTACATGAGGTGCGTCAGCTTTGGCCCTTCTTTGGCCTTTGAGTTGTGGGATGCACACTTCCTGGCGGGATAGTCGGTGTCTCTGTTATTAGACACATCACTGTCGTTAGTGCCGGCGTGGCCATGAACATGGTTATGATCAGGTGCCTGACGGATCGGGTTCTTTTGTTGATGCACCTCCAGCACATTGTAAACTGCAGGGGATTGGTCATCATCTGGTCGGTCCATGTCAAATGACATGTTGCCAGGACCTGTCCCAAAGATATCAGAATTGTAAAAATATTATATATGTGGCTACCTTCGTGGTCCTGAAGATCTCTCAGGGCCCATCTGTCGTCTTCGTCAGGAGAGATTTGATCAATATCTGAATTCATAAGTGCAGACCCCAACGAAATTTACTTGGCACTAGTGACATACCATGAGCATGAAGAAGACAGTCTTCGTGTTGGCTGTCCCAAGTTATGTCCTGCAGGTCAACATCAGCATGTGTTTCATGAGAATGAGGGACTCCCTCCCTCTTGGCTGGCCCAAGGGTCCACGCAGATTTCATCCATGTCCTTCTCACCGCCACCTTCATCTTCGCCTTCCTCACCACCGCCTTTGTCTTCGCCTTCATAATCGGCATTGCCGGCATCATCTTCATCATCCTCATAATCATTACCATCCATATCCTCAGGGGGACCTAGGTATGTGGCTGGCATGATGCGACTACCAGTAAGACCATTCGGACTGCTCACCTTCTCTGGGGTCCAAGTTATGGGAATCATAATTAACCCTTGCCACTCTGTGTGGGTCAATATCACCATTGGTGAGGTATCGCCTTGTTGGCTCGGAATGGACCACAGGGCCCAGGGTCCTGTGCCTATTTTGCATCACTTGGGCAGGAGTGGCCAAAATAGGGGCAGCACAGGACACTGCTCTGCTTAAGAGATTGGCAGGGGAGGGACGCGCTGTGGTAACTTTGGCTTGGGGTAGGTCACCTGGCCTGAACCCAAATTGCGTTGAGGAAGGGTGTGGCTCTCTGATGGGCTTGGGCACAGAGACGACAAGAGGGGGATCATTTCTTGGCAATACCAACACAGGAACAGCAGTTCTAGACTATAGTAAATGCAGATAATGTACAACATAAATACATAAAAATGTCTCACCACTTTGGTAGCATGACGTGGAGGTGCCATGACATTCTCTGGGATGTCATCTGGGATGTCAGCCTGAGTTACCAGTGGCTGTTGTGACCCTCGTGCCACTGGCACATGTGAAATTTGCCTGCTAACATTCTCAAGTTGTGTGATGGCACCTCCCTGGCCATGGGTTGATTGGACAGGTCGAGCATTGGTCGTGGATGCTACGGACTGCCGCGGGGTCGGACTTATTTTCTTTTACTTTTTATTGACGTGTGCACGTGCCTAATCCTCCCTCAAGCAACCCCGTCAGGTGACCGCGTCATGTGACTTAGGGTCACAAGATGACACCGTACTGCCGGGGAAAGGAGGGGGCCGTGTGATGGACTGCTGGACTGCCGCACCAACTACTGTACTAGCCATTTGCTATGGACTGCAGTAGTTGTATTTACTATTACTATGTGTACTTGTGGCTGGACATCGTCGCGTCTGGATTACTATTACCACTACTAGTTGTACTTTACTAGTAGCTGTGTTACTTGGTTCCAGATGTATTTAAGCCGCTCAAGCTCAGGGCTTACTCCCCAAGCTTAAGCTTTGTTCGCTCTCGAATCACAGTGCTTCCCAGTCCCTGCCTCCTTAGTCCCTTGTGTGCACACTACATCATCGTCATTGTCCTCTCCACACCAACGTCATCGTCCCTTATCTTGGGACACTAAGTCTCACTGACTTGTGTCCTTTCCTTGCTCACACCCAACTCTCCCGTGACCCCTTCCTCAGGATCACATCTCCCTCTCACACGCTAAGACCTGAAGTGGGTCTAGACCATCTCAAGTTAGAGTCGCCTGCGCCTCTATCTTGGACCCACTCTCATACCATCCCTTGAGCTTGACCCCACACGTCGCAGGCTCTTCGTGCACCTCTAATTCCGATCCCTCTCCTCCCTTCCTGTTGAAGGGACTCGAAGGCTTCTGTGTGGTCTACATGCACACAGCAAACGAACCGGGTCTTAGTACCACAGGGTCCCTGTGAACCCTAACAGTGGAAGCATTGGGTGTGGAATTCTGTAGACTGGGGGGTTCCAGAGTTCGGCATGGCTTCTTAGCTCCTGAACTGGGATTACCTGGTGCATTTCGCTTTGGCATCAATGGCCAGTGTCAAATGGAGCGCCATGAGTATCACAGAAAGGGAAACTGTTTTGATGTGGCATCCTACTGTGGGTACAGGTAACCAAAAGTCACATGGCATAATACCATTCCCCCTCCGTTTGAGCCAAATACCCATTTACCCATTTATCATTTATAATAAATTAGTCCGGTACAGCGCTTTCCCCAGATGGTTGGTCACATGTATGAAACTGTTGAATGACTGGTGGTATCATTATCACACAACTATAATAGCATACAAGTGACAGAAGAAAAAAGAAACCAACCAATTAGTTGTTAGACCCTGCTAATAACATCGTTGTTGTCAATGCAAGGAGGGTATATGTGCGGGCCTTCGATGATCTCGGCTGAGAGGTCAATCACAAATCCGTCGATCTCTATCTGTTGTTGAGCCATGCGTCTTACTCTTACGAGCCCAGACCTGACCATGACTGGCCTGTCAGTGCCGCCAATCATCATTTTGTTTTTACCGCCTTCTGAAACTGAAACAGCTCATTGTGTCGAAATTCACGCTGATATCTTCCCCTGCACTGAGCAGCATTGCTTGGTCAGCAGCAAGTGTGTTTGAGAAATGCTCAGCATTATGCCGGAGCTGTTCTGCCAACTAGGAGACAAGCGATGTGCTCGGTCCATCTGACCATCAGTTGTTATGGTTTGTGGCCCTGTGTGGTGCGTCTCTGTGTTTCAACTCTAGTACTGGTGTCACATGATCTTACATCATGTGACGCACCTCATCATGTGACGGACTTGCGCTTTATAAGCACTGACTGAGATGCTGACTGATGCGTTACCAATGCTGACTGAGGCATTGGTAACTAGCTTACTATACTAATCACCAATCCCCTATGGATTGGTGATGCGATTTGTGATGCGCTTAGTGATGTGCTGAGTGGTGCGCTTCATCAGCGGCCACTTCCCCTGTATAAATAGCGTAGGAGTTGAGCACTGGTAGTGAATGGCAAGGGTTTAACAAACCCTGGGGGTTTGGGCCAAGGGTATGTGAGGGTAAGGGTAAGGGTATGAACTCTCAAACCCTTCATAAACCCTTACCCTTGAGAAGGGTATAAGGGTTTGAACCTTCATACCCTTCACATACCCTTACCCCAGATACAAGGGTTATTGAATGTTAAAAGTTAGAAAGTGTTGCAATTCTTTCCCTTTCTCACTTTTATGGGCACACCTAGGGGAAACCCCATTGCATTGAGTTCCAATTCTTAAGGGACTCATGTGTAACAGGTTGATCTTGATACCAACTGACATTGAAACACATAGGATTTGGGTGTAATAGAAAGTGTTTGATACCAATATAATAAATAACCCTTGAAAATATTGTGTAGATAACAGAGAAACACTATATCAAGTAAACCCTTGCATCATACCCCCCATACCCTGGGGTACCCTAAACCCTTGCTCTACCCTTACCCTTACCCTCCAAAACCCTTACCCCTACTTAAGGGTAAGGGTTTTCAAGGGTAGGGGTAAGGGTAGCAAAAAAATACCCCAGGGTTACCCCTGCCATACACTAAGCACTGGAAGCCCCAGTCTCAACTTAGTCTCCAATATGAGTTGAACTTCATTGCGAACAACCTTGTGTGATCACTCCTCTCTTCTCTATCCTCACTCCACCTTAGTAAGGCATATCGAAGCTTGGCAAGGCGTGCTATAATGCTTGTGATCACACAGACTTAGGAGAGGATGCGTCAGCTTATATAAGTGACACCTTCCTATTATAGAAGTAGTTCACACAGTCACGTGAACTACCAGAACTTGGCATAGCGCCCGAACCGAAGACTTAAGGTCGACCTACCGGAACCAAGTGCTCGGGCATCTCGGCCTTAGCAAAGCATTCACACGATCATGTGCTCACTTCGAGCCACGGCCCCTCGTAGCCGTGACATCAGTCGTTGTTTGGCTAATCGGAGTACGGCACGAACTGAATGGAAAACTCAAATCTGAGCCATGGAACTGTTGACCAAGCGGGACAATTGTTCCTTGAATACGATCTAGAGCTTCTGCGGAGGGAACACTTGGAACAGATGCCCGAACGTTCAGCACAAAGTTTGACTTCCCCACGCATGAAATCAATGTACCCTCGTGCAATATACGATCCCAGATGTCTTTGACAAGTGCTTCATCCTGGTGTTGGGATACATGGAGAGCCAGTAATTTGATCATCAAAAGGTTGTGTGGATCAGCATATACTTGGTAGAGCTGAATTACAGTGATGAGTTAACGAGCGCCTGGAAGAGGGATGGGAGCACATTACTTCTGTGATACTGAACAGCCCTCTTTCAAGCAGCTCTACCCTCTCCCTCAAATCAGAGTCAGACGGTTGTGACTGAAGTGTTACAGCTTGATGGGCCATAGCACAGATAAGTGCGCAAGTGCGGATAGTTGCGGAGTCACGCGGGACTCAGTTCGTAAGCTAGACCTTTGCGGCAGGTCTAGATCGGCTCTAGAGATGAAGGCGCGTCGTGCGGGCGCAAGCGGGAAAGCCAACGATGTCAATTGCGAATCAAGTCGAGCTTAAGGCTCGAGTACTGTACAGGGAGGCCTTTTATACGTAGTACATGGAACATCAGAGAAACGAAGAGAACACTGGACGCGTAAGTGGCACAAACAGCTGACCTACTAGGGCTGCGCACCGTACCGTATTACGGGTACGGCTGTGTGTTTGACGGGACAGGACGGGTCTACCCATCCTGTCTCTGAACCGTATACTATTGTACCATGAACTCAAACGGTACGGGTACGGGCAGTTTCACGGCCGTATTACGGGCAACGGGACTGTATTCGAAACAAAAGTAATACTTGTATTCTAAGCCTAAAGTGTTATGTGTCCGTTTGTGCATTCTTGATCCAATGATGCCACCGTAGGGCGCATCCCAGTACGTAAGTTTTGAGATGGGGGGGACGCATGTGGTTCTACAGCGTGCTGCATAATGGGCCGGGTGGTGATGCCTCCTCCACACACGCCTTTCCAAGGCGCGAATAAACCCTTTCAGCTCCTCGTTTCCATCCAAGTTCGTGCAATGCAGCAGGCCATGTGTCCATGCAAATATCGACGCGATCGACTGCCCACCGTCAAGCTGTCAACGGCATCTCCACAAGTAAAAAGGTGACGGGACTGACATCATCAGTGTTATACATCGCGAGGGTGATTCCTTTACCTTTGAAATCGTACACGTTCAGCGTGGTCGGGTCGCCGCTGCCCTGGGACGTATACATGAGCTGGAGCTTCCCCGGGCCAGGTGCAACAAAGTCCGTCGCACAGTATTGATCGCCGAACACGTGGCGGCTGATAAGGATGGGTTTGGCCTATCCAGGACGGGCTGCGGAATGCGCTCGAGGATGATTGGCTCATGGAAGACGGTGCCACCGAGGATGTTGCAGATCTGCGGGCGAGGGAAGGGAAGAAGTCGCGTCAGACGGGAAATGAAAACCACAAGACAGGAAAGGGAGGCAGCACGGTGTGCCGCGCTGCCTCCCTGATGCGTACCATGTCCTTCGGCGAGTGCCACATCGGCCCTGAGTCCGCTTCAGGTTGAACTCTTTCACGCGCGCCTCGTGCGGCGTAATCGTCGCGCACTTGATGCCGACATTGTACTCGAGAATCACTCCAGTAGACTCAACTGTCACCTGGTCATTAGTCTGTGGGTGCGTGGGTGGCGGGCAGGGTCGGTCGATGTAGACAGAAGCAAAACCTGTCAGCACATGTGGGAAACGACATCATGGGAGACGGATGACGTAAGGTAGGGCTTGGGCTCATTCGAAATATGACATGTGACAAAATGTGATGAGATGTTACATAATCATGCGTATACCCAAACGATAATATAAATTTATCAAAACGAGATTCGAACCCTCAGCCCATTCACGTGATTACTTAGACAATAACCGACAGTTTTACCATTACACCAGACAAGCTTGCAAAATTTGACCTCATAACGTCCATATAAGTGGGAGCAGGCAGTGGAGCAGTGTCATTGTTGCAGCCTGTACATACCCGGGTGCAGACAAAGGCCCTTGGCGGTAGCAGTACTATGACCGCCATCACATGGCGTCCC
>QLOS01002326.1:0-14953 GCA_003313725.1 Russula sp. MG48 | reverse complement strand
TATTCAACACAGTGGTGGGCAGTGCCGCAGCAGCGGTGGCAGTGGCGGCAGCGGCGGTGGTTGTGGCAGCGGCGGCGGCAGTTGTGGCGGCAGCAGCGGCAGGGCGGCAGTGAGGGGGCAGCAGCCTCTTTTTATTATTATTATTATTATTAGTTTTTTTCGAATTCATTAGTGTGCAAATTTTTATTCATTTACTGTCCATGCTTGTACCATAACTCATGTCATGCCTTAAAATTTATTAAATAAATCCTTAGTATTTTTTACTATTTAATCACAAAAAAAGTTGAGTATGTCTTTTCGTCTGGTGGGGTCTTTTTGGTCTTTTTGGTCTTGTGGTCTTGTGGACCAGACGAAAAGACCCAAAAAGACCCAAAAAGACCCAAAAAGACCACAAGATTTTTGTGAATAAGCTGATGGGACACCCGGGCATCCTTAAAACATGCCTCCTTATCACCAAAGACTACTGGTGGCCTAACATGAAACAAACGGTCCTCGCCTACGTCAAAGGATGCGCCACCTGCCAAGCCACCAAAGCCAACACCATGAAGCCAGCACCACCCCTTATGCCCATCACAACGAACCCAGCCGCCCTGCCATTCGAAACAGTCGCCCTCGACCTCATCGTCAAATTGCCCCCATCAGAGGGCTTCGACTCCATCCTCACAGTAACGGACCATGACTGCTCGAAAGCCGCCATCTTCATCCCCTGCAGAGAATCCATAATGGCCCCAGAAATCGTGGCGCTCTATGCCAAAAACATCTTCCCCCACTACGGCATCCCCCGGAGGATTATCAGCGACAGAGGAACACACTTTGCCTCACACTTCCCTAGAGAGCTCTGCAAGTCCCTCGGCATAGAACAGAACATCAGCACAGCTTACCACCCCCAGACAGACGGCCAGTCCGAATGTACCAACCAATGGCTAGAGCAGTACCTCCGCATATACATCAACCACCAGCAAAACAACTGGGCTTCGCTTCTGCCAATTGCCCAATATGTCCACAATGCCTGGCCCAGCAGCACCACCAAGCAAGCGCCCTTCCAGCTCCTCATGGGCCATGTGCCACGAGCCCACCAGCCCCAAAGATCCGAGAAAATGCCGACACTCCAAGAGCGCCTAGACCACATCCAAGAAGGCCGACAATCGGCACAGACCGCCATCACCAATGCCCAGACCCTCATCAGCTCCAGAAAGGGGGCGCGATTTAAGCCATTCACCCAAGGACAAAAGGTCTGGCTCGAAGGGAAGAATATCCACATCACCCAGCCAAGCGCGAAACTCGCTCAACGACGCTACGGTCCCTTCGCGATCACCAGAGTCCTCTCCCCAGTAGTATACCAGCTTGCCCTTCCTCCACAGTGGAAACTACGCCGCGTCCATGACGTCTTCCATGCCAGCCTCCTCACCCCGTACATAGAAACCAGCGAACATGGCCCAAACTTCACAGAACCGCCTCCCGACGTCATAGACGGAGAAGCAGAGTACGAAGTCGAGGCCATTCTAGAATACCGCCGATTTGGAAGAACAAAACAGCCACAGTACCGAGTCAGATGGAAAGGGTACTCCGCAGCAGAAGACACGTGGGAACCTCGGGCGAACTTGAAACACTCCATGAACCTAGTCCGCCAATTCCACCGAGATAACCCCGCCGCGATAAGAGAGGCCTATATAAGACATGCCTTGACCGCTCTCAAAGCCCCATCCCCCTCTCTCATCTCCACCACTCCCGGCTCACCCCCACCTGCTTACTCGCTGCTAATGTCTGCCAATGGCTCGCCGAAAAACCAACAGCCCACTCTCCAAGTCGTCAACATCGCTGCCCCTGCGTCGCCGTCCTCGACGGAGCCCAGGGCCGAGGATGACCACTCGCAGCACCGCCCAGCAACGCCCTTCGCCGCCCGCATATTCACCATCAGCGACAGCAGCCCTAGCGACGACGACAACGACGACGATGGAGCAAGCGGACCAACTTCTGGACGAGATTCTCCTGCTCGTGGCAGCACATCCGCCCCCAGCCTCCACTCCGCCCCAGACCTCTCAGACCACCCACTCAGCTCAGACAACTTCTGTGGAGTCTGTAACGCCCCCGTCCAGATCGACGACGGCCATGCTACCTGGAGCGCCTCCCCCGTCTCGAGCCTCCCCTCAGCGCCTGCCAACCCCTCAGTACCTGCCACTTCGGCCCCCCAGGGTGGACTTCATTCGCTCGCGCCAACCGACCCCCGCTTCAGGGCCGCGCCACCCATCGGAGCCACCGTCTTTTCCGTACTTCCATCTACCGACAACGACCTTGCCTGCGCCATCAGCTTTCTGCCGCCGGCAGGCATCCCTGCCCCCTCGTACTCTGACCAATGCAGCTACGCAAACGTCGCCGCCACCCCTGCCAGTCAAGGAGGAGTCGCCGCCGCCTCAGCAGCTCCACGCACCCATGGTAACGACAGCGGAAACCCGGGCCATGGTCAGTCAAGCAACGCGCTCAGCTACGATGGTTATCTCTTGCGATGGCATCGACTTGTCGACAATCCAGGTGAGCGGGACAATATCCTTGTCCCCGATCACAACAACAGACTAGTCCCCGCCACCTTCTACGCCCACTTCACCTGCCTCGCCGAGCCCCTCATCCTGGGACGTCTGACAACGACGTCCCCCATTTACGCTGAGCCCCTCCATGCTAAACCCCACCCCGATGCTCACCTCGCCAACATAGACGACTGGGACATGACCGCACTGGAGGGTGACCACCAGTACCGCCACCATGTCGACCACCTCATTGAGGGCCTCAACGACGCCGGCGTCGTCGCAGAGGTCCACCGCTACCGCCACCTCGTCCAGAAGCTCCACTCCCAGGTCGAGCATGAATACCACCACCTCCTGGGCACCCCACAGAGCCACGCTGACTACACCGCCCTCCAGCTGGATCGGGATGCTGACTTAGTGCACCGCCGCCACGCGCTGAGGGACCAGCTGCGTGTCATCGAAGTGCGTCTCCATGATGCAGCCGTCAACTCGCGCATCGGGCCCAAGCTGGATCAGATCCTTGCGCGCCCCATCCTCCCCTCTATGTCTTACTGGCTGCGAGGTCGCCCTGCCACTCACCAGACCGATGTCATCGCCCAACTCCCCGTCCACGTCCCGCCTCACGTCCACTTCATGCACGAACGCCCCCTCCCTGTCCGTGAACGCGTCGTTCACATGCTGCGTCACAAGCGCCCCTGCCCGCCCGAGTCCTCCCCCGACGCCAATGATGCTGGTCGCGCCCTGTCCGGTGAGCCCGCCACCTCTGACTAACAGTGTGGCAGCTGTCCCTTAGGGGAGGGCGTACTGTTATGATCTCCCTTGCTTACCGCGGACCGTTCTGTCTTGTCTTACGCCCCCATGCTTACACCTACTCCGTACGTGACTCGGCCTGACTCCTACTCACTTACTGTACGATATGACGCCTGTGGAGCGTCCGTGACTCATGTGGAGCGATGTGGCCATCGCTCCACTACTATACGTAGCTCCGGACCTTGGACTGACTCACTACCCTCGTTATGACTCAGGTAGTAGTTAGCACGTGACCTCTTGCAGCTCCCTATATAAGGAGCCCCCTTTGCGCCAGTCAAGCCCTAAGCTTGACTTAGTTTCTTAATCGATACTGGACCTTGCTTCAACTCTTTTGAGACTGCCACTCTAAGATGCTCCCACTGCCCCTTCTGCCTTGCCTCCGCCTTAGTGCCTTGCTCAGCACTATCTTGCTTCGCTCTCACGCCTCTCTAAGTCGGCTATAACGACTTAGCTTTGAACCGTGTAGTCGCACGTGCCCACGACTTAGCCGTTCTACTCCAAAGAGTCTGTTTACTCTTGCGTCATCGAGACCACCGGAAGTGTCTCGCTCAGGACCACGTGCTTGTTGCCTCGCACGTGCTCACTCTTGCCACACGCCTAGTTGCACAAGTCGTGCCCACGGCCCCTCGAGCCGTAACAGCCTCCATTGGTCTCCTTCGCATATGCGAATGTTGTTATAGCCCCATCTGATGTCCATCTTTGTAAATAGTGCATGCCCCCTCACCTGGTCAATTAGTTCTGGGATCAGCAGTAGTGGGTAGCGATTGCAAATGGTGATGGCGTTTAGCTTTCAATAGTCGATGACCAGGCGTAGGTCTCCGTTCTTTTTCTTGATGTAAAAGACTGGGAATCCATACCTGGAGTCTGAGGGGCGGATCAAGCTGAGGCCCTCATTCTCCTTGACAAATTCTCGCTGTGCGGCCTGTTCCCTGGGATTGAGCGGGTAGATCTTGCAGTCCATGGTGTCCGGGGCGTCAGGCTTGAGGTCAATGGCATGGTCCCAGGGTCGTGATTCTGGGAAGCACTGCGCTGCTTGTTCACTGAAGACCTTCCTGAAGCGGTGGTAGTGAGCTGGTACTATCTGGTCCCATGTCCTCTTTTCTTTTGACTGCACCTCCTCAGTGATGCGTTGGGAGATGGTGGTCTTGCAGAGATGCATGATGAGTTCGTCTCCTGGTTCTAGGAGGGGTTGGAATGAGGGGATGTCGACCTGTAGTCCCGCGACCTGTACTGGAGGTGTGGGTTGGAGTAGTGACGCTTCTGGTGTGTGGAGGGCAATATCTTGGTCAATGGTACCTTTTGTCCAGTCAATGTGGGGGTTGACTGATGCGAGCCATGGGTAGCCCAGTATGAGGTCATCCACCCCTAGTTCTGCAACATAAAAGCAATGGATGTGGCTTTTCTTGCCAGTGACTATTTCGAGTTCAGTGAACCTGGTGAGTTCCCTGATGCTGTTCTTGCTCCCATCTGCATTCCGTAGCTTCCTGGGATGTTTGAGGGGTAGTGTGGCGATTTTGTTCCTTCTAATGAATGTTGGGCTGACGAAGTTTTCTGTTGCCCCACTGTCAATGAAGACAGGGAGCTCGGCCTTGGCAGTCGAGGTGTGTAACTGAGCTGGGATACGCAACGATTTGATTCTTGGTAGATACACATCACAACAGAACATTGCCCGAATACTGGCCGACGTATTCAGGCGCCTTGAAAACCCTGAGTCTCCCACATCTGACCCATCTTATCATACTGCTCGTCACTGAGGGCGGCCATCGCTTTGAGGATTTCTTCTGGAGCCATTACTCCTAGTGGGGTAGAGGCCACTGATGCGACAGCATCCCCTGGGTCCTCTTCTTCATATTCTTGTGTTACTTGTGCCTTTGCAGCGCGAGGGAAGCTTCCCTTGCCCTTCCTTTGCGGGCATTGTCGAGCGAGATGACCTTGTTTCTTGCACTGGTAGCAGCGTCCTTCCTTCTGGAGGTGGGCTTTCTCTGAGTCGCTGAGCATGGCCCTGAGGCGGTCTACTTCCATGGGGACTGGTCCCATCTGGCTTGGGCGAAGTGGCTGCTGGTGGCGCTGTGTCTGCTGTTGGGGGCAAGAGCCTCGTGCAAGGAAGGGAAGGAAAGGACGAGAAGTCCGCTGGGCTCCTGCCAAGGGGTTCTGTTGCCTCTGATGGGCAAGGATACCTTGCTCAATCTGCCAGTGGACGTGGTTGGTGCGTGCAGCATGCTTCCATTCTTCCCATGTCATAGGGACAGGCCTTTCTTTGAGGCAGGCCCTGAGGAGTCCAGGATTGAGGCCCTTCCAGAAGTACCAGACCACTGTGGGGTTATTTGGCTCAAGATTTCCTCTCTCTGCAAGCTCTTCGAACCTGACGATGTAGCTGTCAATGCCTTCTTGTGGGCTCATCCGGATTCCCATGAGCTCTTGCTGTGCTTTCTGCGGGGCCAAGATGTCTGCATAGTCAAGGAGGAATCTGGTTTTGAAGGAGTCCCACGGATGGTCGTCCTGTATGAGGCCCCTGGAGACTTGCTGTAGCCATTTCATGTGTTGGCGTGCCCAGCCATCTACGTGTGGTCCCTTGATGAGGGTGAGGGCATGTGTGACGTGATTGTCTTCTTGGGCGATCGCTGCGGACCTTCTGTTCAGAAAGTGGTAGTTCTCGAGCTCCAGCATCCAGTTCTGGGCTATCTTTTATCCTTCTTCGCCACCCCTGAAGGGTTCTGGGGGTTGGCCCACTAGCTTTGCATCCACACCTTGCGGGGCTGGGGCGTTGAGGTCAAATCCTGGAAATCCGGGTGGTTCTCCTCCAGGTGGTCCTACTCCGAGTGGTCCTCCTCCTGGGTAGCCTCCACCTCCTTCTGGCGGTCCTCCGCCTCCTCCTGGTGGTCCTCCACCTCCTGCTGGCGGTCCTCCACCCCCTCCGCAAGGTGGATCAGTGCAGGGCTCTGCTGGGGCGAATGGATTAACTCTGGCGATGTCCACGTATGTCTGGCCAACTGCAAGGGCGAAACGTGGTGGGGCAATGGTGTGGGTGCTCATGACTTGCACTGTGTCTCATTCTTCTTCAATTGGGCTTGGGTCCCTGACTTCCTGTCATGCTGCGCCTTCTAGTGCTCCTCCAATGTCAGTAGTGAAGGCAGTGGTGTTGTCCTCTGGGTCTTGTGGGTCTTGTGGCTCTCCTAGCAATGGGAAGTGTGTCTTGGCATTCGCGTAAGCGAAGTGTTTGTTAGTCTTGCTGTTGTATGCAACTTTGTACCAGACACCTGCTACATGGTGTATTGGGTATGCTGCGATCTTGGACCATCCTTTGAGGATGGTGAGGAAGTAGTGTCCTGTCCACGGGATTGTTCCTTCAAAGTGTTGTGGTGATTCGTCTCCTTCTTGGAGGAAGAGGACTCGCTGGTCTTCCTTCTTATCGTCCTCCACACAAAGTGTGATTGTGAACGGCTTGAACTTGTGGTCTACTGGTGACTCCATGATGGTACTTGGGCCAGGGGCCTCTGGCTGACTGGGTAAGTCTGTTCTAATGTCACGCCCACTGAGTGAGTGTACCTCCACAGGCGAAGGAGGGGGCATAGGCAAAGCTGGTGACTGAGGACGTGAAGGCAGAAGGTCTGTATACCTATCTCGCGCAGGCGTACTCTTGTGACGTCTAAGAGAGAGCTTTCCCTTGCCTTTGAGCATGTACTAGTGCTCCACAAGGGGTGAGCGAAGTCTGGCAATTGACCAGAGGAATGATGGTTCACAAGCTGAGGAGGAGGCGACTAACTGGCTTGAGATTACAAGAGAACAGACTTAGGGTCTGTCCTAGGCATACAATGCGATATAAGTACATGCAGGAATGACTCATAGGGAGTCAGGACGAGTCATGGTGTCCCTAGGGCACCGCTACTAGTACAGAGTCACAGGGAGTCAGCAGGAGTCATCGTAGTACATGAGTCACTAGGTGCCGAGGCAGCGCATGCGCAGAGGCGTGCAAATGTAGCACTAGTGGCTGCGCACTGGTCCCGACGGCCCATCAGGCCGGGTGGTAAGTACATGGAATGAGATAGGAAGGTGCAAACAGAGTCACAGGCCGTAGGGGCCTGGCAGTCCGTAGGCATAGCGCGAGAGGGAGGCAGGTAGTAAAATGAAAAGAAAATAGAGCGTACAGTGAAGTGGGAGCGTAACAACTGGTGTCAAGCCCATTGTCGAACCATTCTGGAAAAATTTACCTTATGCACACATCTACCATTCAGTTACACCTGACGTCTTGCATCAACTTTATCAAGGGGTTGTCAAGCATGTCATTGGCTGGATTGTTAAGGCTTTTGGAGCTGCAGAAATCGATGCACGATGTCGCCGTATGCCACCAAATCACAACATCCACAACTTTACAAAGGGAATCAGCACGCTTTCTCATGTGACTGGCCAGGAACATGATCAAATGGCTCGCATACTTCTCGGTCTCATTATCGACATTCCACTATCGGGGGGGCTTTCTAATGTGCGACTAATCCGGGCTGTGCGAGCCTTGCTAGATTTCCTATATCTTGCGCAGTATCCTGTGCATACGGATGAGACACTGGAGCTACTGGATGACGCTCTGGCACGTTTCCATGAAGCGAAGGAGATATTTGTAGATCTTGGCATCCGGGACTCGTTCAATATCCCGAAATTACACTTTGCGCAGCACTACACGATGTTCATCTGACTCTATGGCACAACCAACAATTTCGACACCGCGTACACTGAGCGTCTTCACATCGATTTCGCAAAAGATGCATATGCCGCAACTAATCACAAGGATGAGTTTACACAGATGGCAAAGTGGCTTGAGCGCAAGGAGAAGATGTTTTGTCATGAACAATATCTCAAATGGCAGGAGGACGGTTCTCCCATTTCCACACCACAAGTGGAATGGCAGCCTCCTGGTCTCGAGCTTGACCGCCAGCTTCATATGACCAAACATCCCACTGTACGAGCTGTACCAGTTGACCGACTTGTCGAAGTCTATGGTGCCACTTATTTTCATCCCGCGCTCGCCTGTTTTGTTGCCCTCGCCAACGACCCAAGTCTTTCACGTGCCCAGTTGGAGTCGAAAATACGTAGTGTTCGCATGCCATTTCGCTCAGTTCCTGTTTGGCACCGAATCAAATATCTTCGCGAGGATCCCGTGTCAATGACGACAGTGACAGCTGACTCTATCCATGTCCGGCCACCAACCATCAATGGGAATGGCCATACGATTCCTGGTCGTTTTGACACTGCATTGGTGAATGAGGGCACGGGTGGAGATACTGGAATTGAAGGTGAGTCCTTGTGCCTCCAATACCTTACGACAAATTGCTCATACTCATCACAGGCTATCGCATTGGCCGTGTGCGAGTGGTCTTCTCGATACCTGAGAAGGCGCGCAACACCATGTTTAGCAGCAGTGTGGTTGTTCCTCATCACTTGGTCTACATGGAGTGGTATACCCCCTTCTCCAATCCACCCGACCACAATCTCCTCCTATACAAGATTTCTCCCCTTCGAGATGAAATTGGTGGACACATCTGTAGTGTCATCCCACTGGCCAACATACGGCGCAGTGTTCATCTATTTCCAAAGTTTGGCCCATCCGCACCTTGGGAATGGACTACTAGCAACGTTCTCAATTTGTGTGGTTCATTTTATGTCAATACCTTTACTGACAGTCATTTATACCGAATACTCGTTTGATCTACATTGTACACTAGATGACCAAAAATATGAAAAATACTACAACAACTAATAGCGATGTTCCGAGTGAGGCTATTATGAGCAAAATATAGCAGTTTTCTACCTCATTCGTGTTTTCTGCGTTATCCAGTTCACTTAGGTAAAATTTACGATGTAGGGTTTTCCAGATGAAGGGCGGAGGCGAGACTTGGCCAGCGTCGACACAGCAACACATGTGAGACGAAACATGCCACGACTATTCTACCCGGCCTCGTCGTGTGCCTGTGCTCAATAGCTTAGATACTTAAGCGAAATCGATCCTTTCAACACCTTGAAGGGAATCATTATTCGAACCATGATTTTGTTGCTGTCGCAGTGGCCTTGTCAGTGTTGAGGCCGAGACACGTGACCCCGAGCACTGAAGGTTGACGACGTCGGTTCAATTTCTCTCATCGATTCTGGTGACCGACCTCACCACTAACTCGGCCATGCTCAGGGAATTGATTTAGACAACTATGACGATCCTACATTCTATCCCACTGCAACGCTACTTGAAGACGAATCTCCTTACCACGAAGGCTGATCTACGGTCGCCAACACGGACGATCCCACGATGCCTTCATCTATTTTTTGCGCTTAGGTTCTTGGTCTCATTTGGTCTGTCCTTATCTCCACCGTCAATCAGTTCTTCAAGTTCTACTTCAGATACCCTTCTCCTGAGATTTCTTCCGCTCGTGTTCAATGGTCGTTTAAGCAATAAACATTTTCCCTCGTGCTCAGATCGTCCCTCAGCTTCTCACTTTCCCCATTGCAAAGCATGGGCTCGCTATTTACCTAAGGATTCTCTCTGCATCTCCCCAAACCTGGACCGTTCAATTGAGGAGCACGTCATCATCACGATAATGGCCAAGGTCGGGGATAACGCTGCATATGCCATGGGTGCCGAATCTGGCAAATCATGTCAATGCTATTTATGGTATTTCTCATGCCACTTATGGATCGGCGTCATTGCTGTCTAGAGGGTCTTCTATAATCAGCATACCAATTTTGGATGTAGGCTTACCTGCGGACACCTTTCAACTTGCATTTTTTGATTGGTTCATCCCCCAAGACAGACCAATGGCTGTTGGTCATGTCGACCCAGCTGATTGGCTTCTCGATCGGCGGCATTCTCGTCGCACCACCATCTATGATTTGACCTGGCAACCTCGTCGTCGCCATGCTCTTCAACACGTTGCACGCACAGGAGACAATGGGTACTCAAGGCCACGGTGGTATTTCCCACGAGCGCTTCTTCACCTACGTCTTCGTCGGCCCCCTTCTACAGTCAGCTTCTAAGTTCTTTCTCTGTATTGTCATCTTCACCCTTCTCATAATCTGTTTCATCTTAGACTTCTTGCCGTCCTATTTCTTCACCGCAGTCTCAACCTTCTCATGGGTCTGCTGGATCGCCCCCAACAATGTCAAGGTCAACCAGTTGTTCGGCATCACTCATGGCCTGCGTATGGGTCTTATAACATTCGACTGGGGTCAATCGACCACCCTCAATTTCTCCCCCCTTGTCTACCCATGGTGGGCCACTGCCAACTGAATGTTGGCGTCGCCATCGTGGTCTTCTCCTGGTTCCTCCTCCATATCCTATATGCTAGTCCTCGTTTAATTTCACATTTCTGAGTGTACCCACCCAGTATTCCAATGTCTCCCGGATCACCCCGCCGATGGCTCGTTCAACCTCCAGGCATATCAGTCCTACAGCCCCCTCTTCGCCTCCGCGTCATTTGTCATGTCTTGCGGCCTCTCGTTCGTGTCAATCACCGCCGTCCTCATGCATATGATACCCTTCTCTACCACAGCAAGCAGATCTTGACTCAAAGTCGTCGCTCGCTCTCGGATCAGCCTGATATCCACGCTCGTCTCATGTCTGTTTGTAAGGTGGTCCCCGATTGGTGGTATCTCTTCATCTTCTGTACGTTCGGTGGCAACGAGTCGTTGCTGTAACCCTAAAGCACCCTGCATCTGTCAAGCGTCCAACCCTCTGAAAGAACTTGAACACCCCCGAGACTTCTCCATCGCTCTCTGTCCTTCCCTCTCAATGTACCCTTCTACCTTCTATCCCTATTCACCAAGTTTTTATCTTCGCTTTCCAGTCATATCCCTGGTACTGAAAGCCTGAGCTCTTCAGCCGTTTATTTTACAGCTTTAAAGCCCTTCTAGTTGCTCCGTTAATCCCCCCGCGCAATGTGTTCGACCTTTCCATCCTGCGCCTCGTCCCTGGCTCCGGCCACACCAAAGTTGGCCTCTGTCTCCTCTGCGCCTGCATAGGAACGGGGAAAGTCTAGCTCAGCATGGAATTCTCCACATACAAGTGGTGTGCACCATTCTACCCAATAGTATTCCCTCCCTGACACCTACACAACAGTGTGACAGTGTCCCACTTTCTCTCCTGTATATCTTTTTACCCTTATTTCTGATTCACGTACATACGACAGCTACCACATGCAATACTTGCATGGTATGTTGCACTGCCCTAACTCCCTTTCCATCCTTGAATTGTACGTCCCACCAGGCATCGCTGCCTCTTATGCACATGCTTGAGGGCCGGTGTCATCTCCGTGCACGTTGGTTACCTGCTCAGGGTGTCAAAGATGCCAATGCCGAGGTATAGTTCCCCTCTTTCCTCTCCCAGTCAATCGTTGTTATCTATTCTCTTGAACATTGCCATCTTAACATGTCTCATACAGGCCATCCTCGGTCATCAGATGCGTCCTAGTACCCCTTTCTCTCGCTTGGCCAACGTCGCTCGACATTTCAAAAGGCCCCTGGTCATTCCTTTCCATATAGTTTTTGACTCATGATCCTGCACCTGACATCTCGTCCTCTCGTTACATCGCTGTGCTCCCTGACAGGCCATTCCAATTCTTGGCATGTTCACATGTATATGAACTATGGTAGAAGCTCTGCTACAAGGCAGTTCAGTGCGTGTTATTCACTCCCCCTCTGTTCTCGGAACGCTCTAGTGTGATTTCCCTTTCTCTACTTCAAAACCTCTTCGACCACGGCTGTGTCAAATCCGTGCCAATGTGCTGTCGGACGCTCCTCATCAAAATGGCTTGAGCCTCACTTTCTTCCTCGTCTTCGCTCTCTTGTTTCTCGCTACGATCTCAGCTGTTCCTTCCATCGCCACCTCTTCCGTGTCTCTGCTGCTGCGGAGCTCCTTATGTCTTGGCCCATCTGTTCCGCCCATCTAGGACACTTTGGTTCTATCCTCTCGTACTCAGGCATGCGCTCCTCGTGTGCACCTCAACATGTTTTCCCCCTTGAGCCGCGGCCTAACCCTGAGCCCTCTACCTGGGCTCAGCTCGATATCTAGGAAAGTCCTAGCCCTACTAAGCCAAGCCTAAGCCGGGGCTTTTGAGCCTAGCAAACCACTAGCTCACCCATTGCGCCTCATCGCCCATTCAAGTAAGGACCGGGACGGAGAGATTTATAACTCATGGGGCGCCTGTGCTACTCCTACAAAGTGTAGCGATCTCTGCTGCTTTAATATCATACTATCCCATCGACCGAACGTGAAACGCCCATCACCAATTCCTTTGACGGTTCCGAGGACGCCTGCATCGTCTACGTCTTCAGCGAAATTTGGAGGGATCAGCAAGACAGGTTGATAGGTTAGCGATGTGAAATTACGGCTTACAGCTCTACAAATAAGATTAGATACAACATAAACATAAATAAAAAAATACGCGCCATGAGGGTATTGTGGACGAGTCAGGCGAGCGTAGCAAAACCGATGCGGCCATTGCCGACATCCCATGCGGTATAGACATTCCGAAGGAAGACATCACCAAGGACCCAGAAAACTGCATCATGGTCAGCTTGGTTCACATGGAGTGACGGATCAACTCACGACCGGTGAGAGACGGATCCGCACCCGCACCAGCGACACAAGTACTTGAGCCTGGGAAGACAGGTCCTCGATTGAATGAAGCCGCGAAAATGCTGATTGTCCTGCCCCCAACGTCGATAGATGGGAGTGTTGAAGTTGCACGGGACTAAGTAGAAGATCAGTCCGTACGTAGATATGCCGGCTAGTAACATAACACAACGTACTCGTACTCGTGTAGATGCCGGTGCCAAACTCGGGTGCAGACTTAGCACCGCCGATCGCCTCGAAAAATTTCGCAATGCTGTCGGGACCACCAACAATTTGGGTAGTGCCAGTATCGAAGATCGCCGCAGTGCTTCCCATTACAATGTTCCCGTTCACAGAGATGCTATTGAAAGATGCTTGCCAGAAACCCTGGCCGACAAGGTAGGTAGTATAAACATCCGCCGTGAGGGAGCAATGCCTTCAGATCACAACAAACCTTATTGGTCAAGGGGACCCAGGTAAAGTCGCCAGTATAAAGGTCGCTGTTGGTACCACCGAGATAGAGTTCAGAGCCGGAAGTACCAAGCTTGAAAGCGAAGACGGGAGAGGTTACGGCACCCTCGGAGATAAGACTCTGGAATGGCGGGGCTGCGTTATAGTTCGATATGGACTGAAATCCCATGCCCATCACGCCGTCTGGTGGGAATTGGTCGATTTGAAAGCCCCTAGAATACCGGGTTGCAGCCCCAAGTGTCGTATGGACCTATGGTGCGGCACGTCAGCACTTGACAGGCGGAGAGAAAGCGGCGCTTCATACAGTCAGGCCAGTGATGTTAACGACATCGGTATATATCTTGACCCTGACGGAGCCACTCCCAAATGTAAGGCGGAGTGTCCTATCAAGACCCTGCGAGGTAGAGCTGACATCCGGGTTATACGCTGTATGCCCTGAGCAGGTCGTACCACAGCTCGACGAGGGCACGAAGAGGTCGCTGCTGCCAGTATCAAAGTCCACTGTATTGGACTGACGTTAAGGGGGTGGTTTCGATCAGCAAATAGGAACATCTTGCCAGTGAGAGACACGGCTGGTGTGCCGACGGAGATGGTACCATACCACAATATCGTCGTAGTTCGTCAGCGGTTCGCTGCCAGTGTCGCGCTTTTCCGACTTCTTAATACCCCCGGCAAGGGGGTGTTGGACGCCAGTGTTTCTCTCGTATGCAGTAATGCCTTTCTCAATCTTTCTGCGGGTGTGACAGATGATGAATCGCCAGAACAACTTGCGAAACCAGTGGGTGCCTACGCGACAGAGTGTCTGATCATGCTCTGTAATTTGGGGGTATCAACAACGCCATTTCGAAGGCCGCTGCGCTTGGCGATGGGGACACCAATACCACTAGAAGCAGGAGGATTAGCTAGCGGGTTCGCTGCAGAAATGAAGGGAAGAGCAGTGAGGATGAAAGCGAGGGAGAAGTACATCTCCAGTTGAACTGGAAAACACTTGCAGAGCTGCCGGGTAGTCGAAAGAGGACTGTGAACCCTGAGTAGTATCAGAGATGCTGTCGGGGCTCTTGTATCTGTATAGGGATGGCCTTTGGCATCCTGAGAATTAAGTTACAGCACACCCGCTGCTCGGGGTGGCTGCGTGGCAAGATGCCCTTCGTCCTTGTGGAAAAACCACCGCATCGGATCCGATGCAACAGGGACTACCCTCACCTCGCGTATTGTTGGTGCATTGTGCGTGATGGCATCATTTGCGAATGGGGGCGTGGTGACAGACCCATCCTCTGTCCCGGGCCGTCGCCTGTACTACATTTAGTCGTTCGTCACCGGTCACCCCATATGAAGGGCCTTGAAGGCTTACGGCGTGCACGGCATAGATCCCTTGTTCTTGACTCTTCCGCCGCTCAATACTCAATTCGTGGGAAAGAGGATGGTATGTCAACCGGAGGGTTCTTCACGCGTTCCTAGTAAGAAGCGTAGAGGTGGGCATGTAGACTCAGGGCGCAATGGACTGTGGAGAGTGTTTCAGTAAGCGAGCAGTGAATAGGGATAATTGGAAGAAAATCTCAGTCGG